>VYZP01036153.1:0-32030 GCA_013400635.1 Hypocryptadius cinnamomeus
AGAAGCCTCAGAAAAGAAATGTAAACAATAAGTATCTGCTGGCTGTGGAATGTGGTTGTTTACCAACAGGTGCATCTTTGATTGGTCCATGTGGATTGTTTCTACTTAATGACCAACCATGGTCCAGCTGTGTTGACTCTCTGATAGTCACGGGTTTTTGTTATTCATTCCTTTCCATTCCTTTCTAGCTTTCTGATGGATTCTTTCTCTCTATTCTTTTTAGTATAGTTTTAGTATAGCATTTTAATATAATATAATATCATAATATAATAAATCAGCCTTCTGAAACATGGAGTCAAGATTCTCATCTCTTCCCTCGTCCTGGAAACCTCGAACACAACCACGTATAAGTGTGTTATGACTGTATGAGGTATATGTATAAAATTGTCTTTCACAGTGTCCTGCTGCTGCAGGGTGGATCAGACTGGCTCTCCTTCTCTGCTCATGCCAATGAAAATAAATTGCCCCATCATAACTTGTGAGGAAAGCAGCGTTCTGTCATCCTGTGTATAAGGCCACCAGCCAGCAGTGTTGGAAGCAAAGCCAGCCTTTCCTGTGGTTTTGGACACTGCTTCTAGGCAGGTCAGAGAGCCAGCTGGGCAGGGAGGTAGCAAAGCTGTCACTCCTGCAGTCTTCTTACTCATGGCTGCTGAAAGGAGCTCTTCTCTGAACAGTGGGCAGTGTGCGTTTTTCCTGACCCTTTCCTCTCCCTCCATCCCCTGATTACGTAAGGCAGCCCTGTTGCTCCTGCCAGAGAAGGTGCTGTTTACTTTTGCAGCTCATGGAAGAGAAGAGGCATTGTGCATTCGATATTTTGTACCAGACACTTTTTACACCCCTCCCGTTTAATTTCATTTCTGTTTTCTCATTAAAAACTTCACAGAGAAAACAATGATGCTTTAATAACACAGGAGGAGGAAGGGAGAAGAAGGAGCCTTCTCTCTTAGTTGTTTGTTGCTTATGTGTGTCAGTGATGAAGTCGAGTGTGTGTGTGTCAGTGTCTCTCTGCACAGTGGTGTGGAGCAAGTGCCTCAAATCTGAGTTATATTGGGGGTAGCTGATGGCAAAGGTCATGGGCAGGGCTGAAGAGAGGCAAATACTGAAAGCTGGAGCTGGGAGCAACTGAGAGAAGGGGGCTACAGCTGTCCTAGTTCTGTCCCCTGCCTGTTTGTTCTTATTTTATTTTTGCCAATTCAATAGCAAAGCACAGGAGCAGATACTGAGTGTGATTTAAGGGGGCTAGCTGCCTTCTGCTTGCAAGAGGACCTCAAGCCTTCTGGGCTTGTTTGTGCTCTCATTTCATGCTAGTCATGCTGTTCTCAGTGATCAGCCTTGCCTGCCCCCGTTTTCTCAGATTTATACAGCTGCTCTGTCTGAGTTTTCCTGCATTGCTGGAGATGTTTCCCTCACTTCTGTGTGTTTAGGGCCAGGAATGTTGAAACATAAAATCTCTCTGTGCTGTTTTCTTTGTCATTGTTGTGCCATGATCACTGTGCGTTCTGAGAACACCTATGGTTATCAGTAATGTTCATGAGTAGGTCAAACCTCTGCTATAAAAAGGCTTATTTTATGAGATATGAGGAGTGAGGCAGAAGGTGAGGTGCCAGCAGTGCAGCGTAAGGAGCTATGGCTCGAGTCCAGTTTGTGCTGCCATACTTCATCTGCTTGGCTGGTCTGTGTCCTGTTTGATGCCTTTGTTGTTTCCCCTGAGCATCTGAGTTGATTGAACAGGAGTGAGTCACTGCAGTGTTTCTGGGTTACTAGTGCTGCATTTCTGAGCCTTCTGCCAGGGAATGGAACTGTTCTGAACTCTCTTACGTAGAACGATCACAGTAAGGTCACCACCCATTCGTGCCTTTGACCTGTTACTTTTCCATTGGTATGATATTGTTGCTATTTCCAAAAAGCACTGTTTTCTTAGAAAAATTGCAATTCAATTCTTAAAAAAAAAAAGTTGTCTTTGCTAGAAATTGGCATTTGGGTGAAGGTTACGTTTATCCTTGTGCATGTGGTATGGGTTGTAAATAAAGCTTTTCCTGCTGTTTTCCAGAAGGAGCCACAAAGCAGTTTAAAACATGGATTTCTGTGTTGCTCTGGGGAGTACATTTACTTTTATCCAAATTGAGCATTGCTACTCAGATTTAACAACAGCGCAGGCAAAGTAAGGGAGCATAATATTAATCCTGTCTAGTTGACCCTGTGTAGTTCAGCTGTTCCTAATACGTGCCACTTAGTTGATGGGTCTGAAATACAAGGTGCAGAGATGCTAATGTCTAGATGATGATTTCCATCTTGATAAGGGATGTCCATCCTTCTCCATTTCTGTTAGAAAAAGCTGACTGTGGTGATCTGCTTAACTTGGGTATTTAATGACTGCCTAAAGGTGGGCTGGATGTAATCAAACCTAGTGTTGGAGAGCAGTGCATGGGAGGCCCATAGTGAATGTCACTTCCTGCAGCTCTGGTACTACTTGGGTTAAGGAAAACTCTGTTTATACTTCTGTAGAGCTACTATTTATCTTTTTTTTTTCTAGTCCAGAGCCTGGTCCTATGCCGCTGGTAATATGAAGGGAGATGCCTTTTGTTTTGCGTGTATACCTTGGCGAGTTGTTGTTAGGGCATTAAATCTCCTTTAAGTCAGGATGCGTAGCTGCTGCTGGCAAGGTTAGCAGCTCAACAAGCTACATTTAGCTGGCATTTGACCCTCAGTGTGGCATAGCACTTGCCTCTACCTCAGACCGCAGGTAGTGATTACCCAAACGCAGCCAGAGACCTCAAATAAGGCAGAATCTTGACCACAGGAGCTTCCTTAGGAAAGGCCAGAGGACATTGGTAACATCTACAGCTGAAAGACAATGCACAGTGTGAAACCTTGCCAGTTCCTCTTTTCCTTGCACTTTCTTGCTGTTTGTCACTTGTTCAGAATCAAGCCTCTCTCCTAGACCTTATCTATTCCCACACCCAGTCTGAGAACTGGAGATGAGCAGAGAAGCATCGTGTCAGCCCAAGGCTGTACTAAATAAAGGAACTGAGGGGATGCTTTCCTTAACCTTTCCACTCATTTCATGTGCTTGTGATGTACCAGTCAACCACTGGGTGTCTCTGGGCCATGCACAGCTCCAGGCAGCACCTAGTCCCTGGGAAGCTGGCACTGGTTACATTTGTTTTGGTTTGTGGCTGCAGTTTTTGTTCTTGTTTTGAAGGGCATCGTGTTCCTTTCTTCTGTCCACCCAGAATGTGTCTTCCCCACCCCTGACCGTGGAGCGGGGTGTGCGCTGTGGTAAGCCAGCACCCTGGATTGCCACTAGCTCCTGTTCAGAGGCCAGCAAATTCTCCAGCCTGTTTTGCTTCATTGCTGTTTCTGAACACCATACCTCTTACTGCACTGGGCTGTGTGGGGGTCTAGAAGAGGAGAATATTAGCACAGCAGCTTTACTGCCTTTCCCTTTCCCCTTAGTTGTGACAAGTTTACTCTTGCATGCACACCCAAGTAGATAAATAATCTGTCTCTCAACAGACCTCTGCTAGCCACAGTATTTTCTTCAATTCCATGGAACAAGTTAGTTTTTCATTATGATGCTGAAAGGTAAAAGACAGACTATTCTCTACTTTAAGAATGCAGTGATAGAAGGTAAAGTTTTCATTAAACATGCCTGGCAGAACTTATATACATAAGTATCTGGACTGTAGCTAATATCTTTTGAAAGACAAGGGAAGAGCACAGCTTTGTAATACCAAGCATTTTGTGTTTGGATGCTTAATCAGCAGCACAGAAAAATAATTGAATTATTTCTTCCATAGACTTAGTGCAGAAAAAAATTCCAAAATATTAATGTCTGTTGCTGTAGGGTAGTTCTTCTCTTTTTTCCATCTTAGAGCCATCTAGGGTTCACATCTCTGTGGTTTGCAGGAGATGGTATCCATGTTGCAGCTTTTGTTGCTGGTGAAACAGCTGACCTGTACCTGGAGCTCTTTCCTGCTGACTTGGCTTTGAGTTGGTACCTGGTCATGCTGAATGGTGCTTTGTCATTAAATAGATAAATTCATCACCAGCAGGATGCATTGTTTGGTTCCAGCACTTGCTTATGTGTTCTTTGCACAAATGGTGAGATAGGATTTTGCTGGTCTCAAACTGGGATTTGAGCCTGCCTGAGGTGGGTATTGGTAAGTTTTGGGGGTGGTTAGGATATTACTCAGTCCTTTGCTGTGGGATGTCTGGCAGAACAAGTGCTGGATGTGGGATTAACTGATTTTATAGATTTCGAGCAGTCATTGAAGTAAGATGAGCAAAGGTGGGTATGTTGTGTTCAGGACTGAATAATAGGAGTAATTTTTTTTTTCTGAATTGGTTTGATGGCAGCACTCAAGTACTGCAGTGGATAGAAGAAACACACTGCACATAAGCTGCTGGTAATAACTTGCTATAGCATTCAGAGCAGCATGCTTTACAGTTGTATGGGAGCTGAAAGTTCTAACTGTACAGACATAAAATAATTCTGGTCAGCTGCTTGTGTACAGGGCTTAGCCTTGCAACAACATGAACTAGAACTCTGTCTATAAATTAGGCACTTAGTTGCCAAAGATTCATTACCAGCTTGGTTACAAGCTGCTGTGTAGAGACAGCCATAGTGTTTGGCTTGGATAAACACCCCACTTCTGGATATGTGAGAGGGGTGGTTCAGTGCTTGCCCAGATCATTTGGATGTAGGATAGCAGTTCACAGTCTGTGGCAGAAGACCAGGAGCTGGGAATCAGGACAGTGCTGTAGTTTCCATACTATGGAGTCAAAAGAGGATGTCTGACCAAATAGGATGGGTTACCCAGGACTTTTGGAACAGTCAGGGTTGAAAACCATAAATCCAGTAATTGTATTGCAATTAAAAAAATATGTTTATAAATCTGCCCCTTGTCTTGCCTTGGAAACTCTCAATGCTCAACCACGTGCAGGCACAAATACAAACTACAGATCTGACACTGGTTTCTGTTTATTCCTCCTCCATTTTCAGTCTGTAGAAGTTATTTCACTTCCATGGAGGCAGAAGCTTGTGTTTTATTGGCACCAATCCATGTGGCTGTGTGCAGCTGTATTTATTGAAGGGTCATGCTGCTGTATTTTCCTGTTAACAGTGTGTTTCAAAGAAAGGACCAATTTGCTTTTGGAAGGTGCTGTATATAAACTTTTTTGTTTAAGTAGTTGAAATTGACGTATAATGAGAGAGAATGTTTATCCTAAAAACAAAACATTCCTTGTATCACTTGCCAGACACACGATAACGGAGAAGGAGCTGAATGGAACAGGTTCACATGGATGTAACATGGATAAATTGCTGTTGCTGAGATGGTGAAAAAAGGGGAACCGGGCAGAACTTTTCAAAGAACAGAAAGTAAATATGCTGTATCATTTATGCTCCTGTAGTCTGGATCTCTATCCAGCAAAGTACTGACAAAATCCCTGTTCAGCTAAGCGTTCAGAGGTACATTTCCAAAGGTTTTCAAGTCTGTGAAGGCACTGAGAGTAGCACTTCAAAGGGCTTTCAAAGTGTATTTGTTCTAGATACCTTGTACCTAAAAGGTCCATGGAGAATTTCCTCCTTAGTCCTTGTTAGTCTCTTTCCTTGGCTCTGAGATCTGTCTTGCATGGGTCTGCCTTAGCCAAGGCAGAGCAGCATGAGCCAGAGAATTTCTCTGAAGCGAGGCCTTTATGATATCACAGATCAAAACAAAAGGAATGATGGGGAGCAGAACCAACCAGAACAGGATTGTTAGTAAGGCCAAGCACACAGGTAAGACAGGATGCCAAGCCCAGAGCTCCTGGGGGCAGGAGTGCCCACTGGGGAGCAGCTCAGGAGCTTGCGCTGGGCTGGTGGGGCCACTTTGCTTGGCGCAGACATTCTGTGTGAAATACACTGCAGAGATCTGAAGGTGTCACAGCGATTAACTAAGTGGGAACTTGAATGACAAAACGCTCCCGTTCCGCTGCTTAGGCTTGGCAGCAGGAGAGGTGTCGGGGCGCTGCTGCTGCTGCTGCTGCGGCGCGCTCCGGAGCTGTGGGAGTCTGTGACAGAGCGGAGCAGGTGTGAACACTCCCGATCATGACTAAGTGACGTCTCGGCTGATGAAAGAGTGCTGCTTTGTTCCTCTCCCTTCAATGTTTTCTTCCAAATATAATTTGCCTCCATTATGTATTTTTCTCTCTTATTTACTGATGGCTTGCAGTTTTGTCAGCCTATTCCTGCTGCAGGCATGGAAAGGAGGGAAATAGTCTTTGCTCTGTTGGTTATCAGAGACCCCGTAAGCATTGAGGCACTGCACAAGGGAAGAAAGCTCTTGGTCTGGGGAATATGTCCTCTGAATGGGAGAGGATTGGCAGGGACTGTCTCTAGCATACCTGGAGCTGGGAACGGAATCCATGTCTCCTGAGTGCTTAATCCAACTTCCCAGGTTCTATTAGGCACATAGTCTTGTGTGGCAGTCTTTGCTGGCCTGCTGGTTTTTATTTTTTTATGTGTTATGTATTTTAGCTGGGCTCTCTGGAAATAACTATTATGTTGTGGCAATTTCAGCTGGGGAATTTTACAACTTGGGTGTGCAAGTAAGTGGAATGAAAATCTTTAAGACCTGAGGTTGCTAGTAGAAGCTGGGATTCTCTTCCTGATGCTTGTGGATTGACACAAAGTCTGGAGGAGGTAGGCTTACAAATGTCTTACTTAGGTTTCCAAAATTGCCCCAGGCTGCAGATTTGACTGTTTTTAAAAAATATGTTTCAGTATTGAATTCCCATACAGAGCGGCCATTAATGCAGCTGGCTTCTATTTTCCTTATGCCAGGGAAAAGCAGAAAATAATAGGATGAGGAAGACCAAGGATTTTTCTTGCCCTTTCGGCTTGCAACCATTTCTTTTGTAAAGTACCAACTCATTTCTTAATCTATGTAGGTTTACTGACTGTTCCTCAAGGCACTGGATCAGGGTATTTGGAGCAGCTGCCACAAGTCATAAGGAATAGAAGCTCCTTCATTACACCTGCTTTTGGGGTTTCCCACTGCCTCTCAAAGGTATGTTTGTATACAGAAATAGGAGACGTTTGACTTCTGGGTGAACAGAACTATATTTATTAGGTAAGGCTTTTTAGTCATTCTTATTTTCCTCATCTGAAAATATCTGCATAAAACCAACCATTTGGTTTTTTGAATGTACTGAGTTTGTGTGGCAAGGTTTGACTACTGGTGGGAGGCTACAGGGGTGACTTCTGTGAGATGCTGCCAAAAGGTTCCGTCATGTCTGACAGGGCCAATGCCAGCTGGCTCCAGGATGGACCAGCCAGAACCAGCTGTCCCAAACCGGCCAAAGGGATATTCCAGACCATGTAATGTCTTCTCAGCAATAAAAGCTAAGAGAAAGGAGAAGCAGGGTGGCATTTGTTACTATGACAATTGTCTTCTAGAGAAACCTCTACACATATTGGAGCCCTGCTTCCTGGGAAGTGGCTGAATATTTCCTGCTAATGTGAAGGAGGAAAATAACTTTTATTTTCCTTTGCTTCCATGCACAGCCTTTGCTTTTGCTTTATTAAGCTGCTGTTATTACCCATAATTTTTTAAATTCTTAATTTCTTCTCCCTGAGTCCTGTTGAGGAGGGAAGTGATAGCATAACTTGGTGGGCACTTGGTATCAACCCACCACACTGAGACTTTTAGGCTTTAAAAGACAGATGTTCTTATTCAAGTGTGCCATTTAAGAAGCACTCTGTATGCTGGATCTATCTGTTGTGCAAAGTCTGTCCTGTAAACAGTGAGGGCTCTTGAAAACGTGAACTTTAAACATGGAAATAAGAACCTGATTTTTATTTAATAACACCTAATGCTATATGTGTGAGCACAAACCTGCTCACAAACCCACATGTATGTATACTATATACTATTAACCTTAAGCTTTGGGTAGGAAAGTGTATATTAATGGTCATTTTTTTGACTAGTCAGAGTGCACACAAAATGCACTAGCATTTGCCTTAAAGCCTTTTTTGGCAGAATTTCCTGTAAAGAACCCAAGCAATGTATCTGGCTGGAGGGCAGGGCACTTTATATTACCATAAAATAAATTAGTAAATTAGCCAAAATGTTGCCTAGTTCTGCAAATAAAACAGTGGACTGGTGGCCAAAGATTTATCTTTATTTAGCCTGACTTCCACTTACTGTGCCTGCTTATTTCTGACCTGAATTTGTCCCCTAAATGTGTTGCAAAAACAAATACTTCTACATCATAAAAATAATTCAGATGCCACTTGCATGAAACAGTTAAAATATACTACTTGGTATAACTTCTTTCAGTCACTTTTAAACAAGCATTTTGGAAGTGATAGCAAACCTTTTGTGTATTGGGGGTTTTGAGCAGATCCTTACATTATGGAATTTGAGACAAGATTTCTTTGGGTTCAGGTTGGCTTGAATTGCTTCCTGCAGAGCATCTTGCACCTTCCAAGTATGTAGTACTGGCCCTTTGTAACAACTGCAGTGTGAATTCGACTCTGGGCGCGTGCACTGATGTTGTACAGTGAAATTGCATTATGAGTATGTTTTTTGAAGCTAATTCTTCTGGTTATCCCACCTTACTGCACTTGAATAATAGAGTAGCTTCAGAGAATTTGATTCATTTTTGGATAGAACTAAACTGGAAGCTCTGTTCCAGGAGCACATATGGCACTAGTCTGGTATAAATGCTGCATTCCAAACTGTGAATGATGTGGATCATAGGGTCCTTGGGAGCAGCTTCTTTGCTTTACAGGTTTGTTCCTAGACAGCTTACTTCTCTTTCTGGTTGATGGGAATAACTTGTGTAAGGTTGGTGGTGCTCGTGGGGGCTGGGAGGACAATGCAAGCGCTGTCAACAAGCATTGTATGGAACAAAAGTGTTCTGCTTCCATACATACCTAAAAACAAGGAAGGCTGAGGATGTGAAAGCTGAGTACAGCCTTGGTCTGCCATAGCAGTGGCTATGAGGTGGAGCTCAGGATCCCGAGTGGAGGAAGTAAAACAAAAAGCAGGATCACATTCCTGGACTTGAAACGAAGATGTTTCTGGAGCTAAACAGGGTTTTGATTATATACACTGAGCAACCAGAGAAGATTACATTGAAAACCAAATTTGCAAAACCTTCTGTTGTGTTCATATTTGTGTCTAGTTCATTGTTTTCTAGGGAGTGCTGTTCTTTTACTACTTTCTGCCAGAAAATCCTGTTAGGGCTTGGGACAAAAGATGTGCTTTATTGGGGTCAGGTGCATGTGAAAGAGGGTGCTGGCTCTGGCTGTTGCTAAGCTACACTTGTGTGCTCACATAGTAAAAGAAATTTTTATATGTTGGGAGTGTCAAAGTATTTCACTTGATGCATGATGTCAGTCAGTGCTGTTGGGTAATGAGTTGATGTGGTTAATTTTTCATGTGATTGGCAGTAGTTGAACTCGCTTCCAAGTTAGTCTAATGCCTGGTAATTGAAGGTAATGAAAATACTTCCTAGAACAGTTATTTTTAAGTAATTAATAGATATTTCTGAATCTGTGCTTGAAAGGGAGACCCTGCTTTTCACAAACCAAGATAGTTTGTTGATATTCAAGGATTGTTTCCTTGAGGAATGCATTCTGATAAGCAAAAAATCAGGCAAAGGGTGCAAGAAACCTGTGTGTATGAAAAAAAGAATAGTCCTTACTCAAGCACAAGCAGGAAATACACAGGAGATGGAAGCAGGGTCATGCCACTTGGAATTAATATAGAGAGGTTGTCAGAGTAAATAGAAATGAGACAAGGAAGGCCAAGGTCCATCTGGAATTAAATTTGGCCAAGAATGTCAAGGACAACAAAAAGGGCTTCTTCAAATACATCAATAACGAGAAAAACTAAGGATAATGTGGGCCTGTTACTAAATGGAGGAGGGACCCTGGTTACAGAGGACACAGAGAAAGCAGAGATACTGAACACTTTCTTTGCATCAGTCTTCACTGACAAGATCAGCCCTCAGGAATCTCTGACCCAGAGACCAGAGTTAAGGGAATGCTGGAAGGAACAATTTCCTTTGGTCAAGGAGGATTGGGTTAGAGAACAGCTAGGCAAACTTGACATTGACAAGTCCATGGGCCCTGGTGGGATGCATCCATGAGTGCTGAGAGAGCCAGGCTGCTCATGATCGTCCTTGAAAGGTTGTGGAGATCAGGAAAGGTGTCTGAGGACTGCAGGAAACCTATGTCATGCCCAGTCTTCAGAAAGGGCAAGGAGGCCCCATGGAGGTACTGGTCAGTCAGTCTTAGCTCAGTCCCTGGAAAGGTGATGGAGCCCCTCATTCTGGAGGCCATCGCTGTCCACACGGATGGCAAGAACATGATCAGGAGCAGACAGCATGGATTCACTTAGGCTAAATCATGCTTATCCAACCTGATTGCTTTTAGAATGAAACAACTACCTGGATGGATGAGGGGAGGGCTGTGGATACCGTCTGCTTTGACTTCAGTAGGGCTTTCAGCACTGTTTAGGAGGATGTTGTGAGGGACAAACTCAGTAAATGTGGCCTGGATGAGTGGACAGTGAGGTGAGTTGAGAACTGGCTGAACAGCAGATCCCAGAGGGTCATGATCAGCAGCACAGGGTCTGGTTGGAGCCCTGTCACTTGTGGTGTCCCCCAAGGGTCAATACTTGGTCCAGTATTGTTTAACTTAATTCACCAATAACTTCATGATGGGGTAGAGGAGCTTCCTCAGCAAGTTCCCTGCGGACACAAAACTGGGATGGTGTGACCCTTCAGAAGGACACTGACAGGACCTTCTGAAATTCAACAAAAGCAGGTGCACGGTCCTGCATGTTGGGAGGAATAACGCCCTGCACCAGCACAGGCTGGTGGACAAGCAGCTCAGTGGGCAAGGACCTGGGGGTCCTGGTGGACAACAAGCTGTCCATGACCAGCAGTGCTCTTGCGGCCAAGAAGACCAGTGGTACCCTGGGGTGCATTAGAAGAGCATTGGCAGCAGGTTAAGGGAGGTGCTCCTGCGCCTCTGCTCTACTTGTGATCCTGCCCCTGGTGAGGCACATCTGCAGTGCTGTGTCTGGTTCTGGGCTCCTCAGTACACAAGAGACACGGAACTCCTGGAATGGATCCAGGGGAAGGCAGCAAAGATGACTGTGGGAGTGCACCGTCTCTCTTAGGAAAGGCTGAGGGAGCTGGGGCTGTTCATCCTTAAGAACAGATGAGTGAGAGGAGACCTCATCAGTGCTTTGTTAGTACCTGAAGGGAGGGTCTCGAGAATGGAGCCCTTCAGGCCCTTCTCAGTGGTGCCAACCAACAGGTCATAGAGCAACAGGCAGAAGCTGATGCACAGAAATTTTCAACTGAACATGAAGAAGAACTTAACTGTATGATTGACTGCATTGAAACAGGTTGCCTAGAGAGGTTGTGGAGTCTCCCTCACTAGAGATACTCAAGAACTCTCTGGATACAGTCCTGTGCCACGTGCTCTAGGGCACAGCTGGTTCAGCAGGGACATTGGACTAAATTATTCACTGTGGTACCTTCCAACCTTTACTGATTCTTTGATTGTGATTCTATGCAAATATCTTCATTCACACTCTGAAAGTGAATAATACATTTTTTCTGTGAATTTGCATTTCTTACGAGCTCCAGGAATTTAGGAATAGCAGCAATTGTGAATAAAGCAGATCTATTTTTATTAAAAGAAATATGAATTGGATGTCTCATTCAAAATTTTTGAAGTGTTTTATATAGAACGTGTCATTGTCTGTCCTAGCTTCAGTATGAATCAGCATCAGGATGTGGATTTTTAGTGTATATATGTATTACGGCTATTTGTGTCTCTATTCAGGAATTCAGAGTAAGGTGAGGGCCAGCTTGCATCCTTTTACCCCTGACAAGAAAATGGAACAATGCATAGAATGCAAAAAGAGTTTCAGTCTTGTCTCTGAATGTTCTTTCATCACATGTTATTGTCCTTGAATATCTATTCTGTGTAATCACTGGAATACTTCTTAGGATACTGAGGGGTAACTGAACAGTCCTGCTTCCCTAATTCAAATGAGCTACTCTGCTCTCAGTGCAAGTCTCTCTCTTACAGTGCGTGGGGATAAATTGAATGTCTTCCAGATATTGTCCTTGTGTCCGTCCTGGGAGAAGTCCAAGTGATTTCTCTGAGCAGTCTTATAGCACTTTTGCTTTTTGTTTCAGCCCTGTGTTGATGGGATTGTGAAAGGTACTGCACATTTAAGCTAAAAGCTACATTAAGGAATACCTTTGGGTTATGTCACTTATGGAACAGTATGGTTTGTCTTCTCTGGGACTTCTGGGCTTTTTTTCTGTTTGTAGGCTTGATGTCTGTCTGGAATCAGACAGAACTTGTTATGCTGTGAGGGCAATAACACGGGAGGCACAAAACCATTATGTAACATGGATTTCTGAGTCACAGAATGTTAGGGTTGGAATGGACCTTAAAGATCATCTACTCCCAACCTGCCATTGCCGTGGGCAGGGACACTTCCCACTAGACCAAGTTTTTCAGAGCTCCATCCGGCTTGGCTTTGAACACTGCCAGGCTTGGGGCATTCATTCTTTCTCTGAGCAACCTGCTCCAGTGCCTCACCATCCCTACAGTAAAGAATTTCTTCCTGATATCTGAGCTAAATTCCCCCTTTCAATTTGTATCCATTACTTTGTGTCCTGTCACTACAGCTCCTGACAGAGAGTCCTTCTCTGGCTTCCCTATAGGCCCTCTTCAGATACTGGAAGGTTGATGTGAGGTCTCCACACAGCCTTCCCTTCTCCTTGCTGAACAGCCCCAACCTAGCTCCTTACAAGGGGTCTTGTCTTACAAGGGGGTGTTGTAGCTTCACCATAGGCTGCACATCCATTCCTTTCCTGCTGCTTCTAAATCAGGTGGTGTTTTCTTGCTCTCAGTAATATGGTTTGGCTTTGAAATTCCCCTGCTGCAAGGCTAAAGCTGTGAGTCTGTGGAAACTATGGTGTGTCTCTTGTTCTTGCTTAATGCATCCATACAAAATAGGAAATAATGTCCTGTCTAAGGAGTTGTGTATTGCTGCTCTTGAGCATCAAGCTTCTGCTTTTGCTTGTGGACTTAGCTGAACCCAGAGGTGGCATCTATAAGATATTTCTCAGAGCTTTCGTCTGAGCACTGCAGTGCTGCTGTGTTTGCCAATGAAAACTCCTGGGGAGGTAATGAAGGACTGTTAGAAGCATTAAGTGCTCTGTGGGATAACAGCAATACCTCGTGTGCTGATGAACATGTAAGCTAGAAGATCAAGTCCTTGCTTCCCCTGCATTTTAAAGGAGGGCAGTGAGCAGGGAATCCTTGAGAAGTTCAGCATCATCAAGGAAAAAATTCTAGTCATTTCCCAATCACTTTTGTCTGTGTGTGTTTCGGGTTTTTGATTTAAAAAGATAGCAAGACCTTTTTAAGGGCACAATTCCTAAACTATAAATATTTTTGGTAAGTAAGAATTTTTGTCTTAAATTCAGTTTTGTCTAATTGCTTCCTTCTGGTATGGATAGAGGGAGAGTAAAATGACAGCTGTAGGAATTTTGCTAGAAGTGACATTTCAAGTGAATTTTGCCTATGAGGATGGCTAACAGCTTATCCTCATGCATTGCTTGAGAGGTAATGGGACTGTCACAACATTCATATCTACTGCCGTTTGTTTTCATTGTTTAATGTGCATGATCACTGGAGCTCATAATTAGAAAATAAGTTCCTTTTAGGAATATGCCTTATAAAGCAGAACTCAAAATTAGTAACATTATGAATACCACCATGTGTATGACTCCAACAAATATGAGCACCTAGCCATTGTTTGCTTTTTTCCTTTGCAATCATCATATTATTCCCCTTGTGGCCCTTAAATGTTGGCCTGATTTTGACTTCTGTAGGTAATTATCTAATACAATTCTTTTGGAATGGAAGCTAACCTCCAAGTTAATTTTGCTCTCTGAAGTGTTCAGCTTCTTAGGCAGATGTATATTTAAAGGCTTGGGTTCTTGCTGTAATGATTAAACCATTGGGGAATATTATATTGTACTCAGAGAAGTGAACGCGTTCACTCTCTCACTCATTCTGACTAACCTCCTGTGGAAAGATGAATTTCCAGATGCAGTGTTCTTGTGGCTTTTGCCCATCCTCTTTTGTTTAACATGTCACAGTACTGATTTGTGCTTTGGTTGATGTTTGTGTAGGCCAGACCCCCTGGTGGTCTGATCTGTGCGTGTGACTATGTTGGCTCACTGGTTTTGTGTGTGTATTTTGACTGCTGGAAATTCTCTTGGTACGTGCATTCAAATCTACTCTGTCTTGCAATTACTGTGTTGGCTCTTTTGATGAGAACCAAAGGTGTCCCATGGGGGAAGTTTTGGCAGAGGGCAGCTTTGGATGCCTGCAGCAAGGCTGTTTGTAGCCTAATTCCCCTCATTTCCATTTGATGGCACAGTACCAGGTCTGTTCTAAGACTTTGATGGTCAATTAATTTGTTCTTTTATTGAATTGGAAGCTAATTGAGTAATTGTGAAGGGTGCCAGATTAAACTCTGTTTTTGCTTGGAGTGCCAGTGAAAATGCCTTTCCCTCACCTATTTCCTTGAGAAACTACTCTTGGAGAAATGAGCTTCCATGGTCATGCTTTTTGTGAGGTTGTCAGGTATATGCAGGTACCACATGCTGGTAAAGTTTGACTCTGTCAGCCAGTTTTAATCAAATTTGTCAGAAGGTGGGGTCCCATGTTTTCACCCAAGTTACCTCCTGGCATCCTTTAGCTTGGTGAAAGCTGACCTTACTGCAGTGGTGGCAGCACAGAAAATCTAACAGGTGTCAGTGTCCTTGTATGTTTTGGACATGAGCGACTCCAAGTTTGACTTTCCTTGTGAACATGTTTTGTGAGTGTATGGTAGTTGCTATTTTCTCCCTCCTCTTCTTCCTTTTTTCAAAATACAGTCTGGGCTATAAGGAAGAGGTCTGAGGCTGCAGTTATTTGAAACTCTAAAGCAACATTTTTGTCAGCATTTTAGCTGTGTTTTCTTGCTGCAGTGGTAAAGATGAGTAATTTTTGATTGTGGTCTGCCATAAAAGGGGGGAAATAATTTTCTTATTCAAAGCTTATGGCAGGATCAGTCTGTGTGCTTTAACTGAGGAATCTTGTAACCTGTTTTGGTGAGTGGTGATGACTCTCTTGCACTGCCTGGAATAAAGTTCTCCCTGTTGCCTCATGATAAACAATGTTCTCTGATTTTCATGGAAGTCAGCCACTACTTTCTTTTTTTTTTTTTTCCCAGAACACTGGCTTGTCTGGGCATGGGACAACAGGCAACATGTGTAGTCCGGTGCTGAGGCCAGTCAGTCAAACAGTTCAGCAGTTGCAGGATTCACGTTTGCTCGTACAGACTGGTCTGCCTCCCTTTCGAGCTTCATGGGACACGTGGCAGTACAGACTTGGTTATCCTTTGCTTTGGTGAAATGTGGGATTCTGGTTTGGATTTTGGTGTTTTGGGATGAGAAGAGGCTAATAAACTGCAGGGTTCATTACTGTGGAATTGGGATAGAGTCCTGGAAAGGGAAATGCAGCCTTGCTAGGAGGCAGTGGGCTGTTGTAGTCTGCCTTCCCCCATGTTCCCCCTCATAATCTGATAGGTTTTCAAGAAAAATCTTGTATTCTGTTAAATATGCAATAGTTTTTCTTCTTTGCAGTCTGTGACATCCCATTTTTTGATCTCCCTCTCACCACCACACTTACATACATTAATCTTTTTTGCTGGGAAGTCCTGGCTGTTGGTTGAGTTTGTTTTGTTTTTTCCACCCATTTAATGTAATTTTTCCTTATCTGATGTTTTATTGTTAGTACCTTAGGAAATGCTTGAAAAATATCTTGTTCACCTAAAGTACCTGATCTTGTTTAGTATTAAATGAACAAAATGGAATAAAGAGGATACATGTTGCCTTTCTGCTTTCTGAAGAGCACTGATCTATTTTGGGACTTTGTCACTCCACCATCAATACATGAATTCTGTATCAGTTGTCCAAAGATACTTATTGAAATCTTTTTGCACCAATATATTTCCTCAATTTCCAGGCTCCTTTTTCTTTTGATTGTGAGAAAATAAGATCCTTTGTACAATTTTGTAAAGGAAAACGTAGTAGGGGAGCCTGAGTACTTTGAGAAGAGGCAGATGTTAACTTTGGGGATAGCTGTGTGTTGCTGCTGACTTATGGACTTGCAGTTCCTCTTCAGGTTTTCCATGGGGCAGATGTGTATTTCCTCACTCCTGCTAATTGCAGACTCTTTGTTTAGGCCCTTTTCTGGGGAGTTCTGTTCTGGGGAAGATGCTGACTTTAACAAAACAGGAACACATGAGCAGCCTCATGAGGGAGTGTTTCTGGGAGAGTGGGAGTGAGGTGCAGGAAAGGAAGTAAGGGTCTGTGCTTTGGACAGTGGTGGCTTGCACTGGTGACTGGAACGTGCCACAGCCATGTCTTGAGTAGAACGTGCCTCTTAGGAGGAGGTGCTGGCAGCTGTCTCGTGCTGATTACGGTGTCTTTCTCATAGGATTGTCTGCACGGACTTCCCAAATGAAGGTTGCTTCTCTTAGCTTTGAGATTGTCTGTGGGTGTCGAGGAAATAAACAAAGGTAGTGCTTTTTGTTTTCATAGTTAGAGGAGGTTGACAAGCAGAAGCTGCTGTGGAGGTATTGCAATATGACCTTGAGAAAGAAGGTGCCAGGGGAGTTTGTAGTACCTCTTTCCCTCCCCTCTTCTGTGTTTCAGAGGTGATGTTTCCCAGGCTGCCTGATGGGTAGCTGGTATGGGATGGCACAAGAGTAGGACAGAGCAAGTTCTGTGGAAGTACTGACAGCTGGTGTCAAACACAGCAAGAAAGCAGTGATTCAGGAACAACCCTTCTGTCTTAACCATGCATTTCTCCTGAGTTCTTGGGTGTTACAATGCTGATGCTGTTGGTTCCTAATTCATGTGATGTTCTACCAAGCAACACAAGAGTTGACAAATGAAGTGGTGTGATTTTTGTTGACCAGTGCTTATTGCAGTGACTAAAATGGCCTTGCAAGCTCATTAAGTGGCTGGCAGGTCTTGCTGTGTAGCTGCATTGACTGAGTCTGTGGCCATGTAGAGTTGCACAGCCCAGTGCAGGGAGTAGGATTGCGGTGCTGTAACTGAGGAGAACCTGCTCCCATCTTGTCTTATCTGATGGTGATTTAATAATTGTTTTAATTCTTTTCCTCTAAGATTTCCAGGCTCAGCCTGGGAGAAATTGTCTCTGTTCTTTCTTCGACTGAACTGAGAATATCCAGAGTGGTTTAGCTTTGGCTGTCATGACTGTGCTGAGGTCAGAGTGACAGCTGACTGGCTGTTTTCCATAGAGCTGTCATCCTGTTGGTTTTCTGGTTGTCTCCCAGGCAGACAGGATGTTGGGTGTGTTGGGTGTGCACTCTGACCATTTGTTCTTCGGAGGTAGCTGGCCTGGTGCGGTAAAAGTTTACAGGAAGAAGAATCTGGTGGTGGATGTATGAAAAGTTGTCCCTAGGAAGGTAGATGTGAATTCCCAAGTGGAGCCTACGTGCTCCATACCTGACTTATCACTAATACAGCAGACAGAATAATGAAACTGTAAGGCTATTTCAGTGGAGTAGTTAGAATATGAAGCAAGAGCTGATGAGATCTAATAAATAAAGCATCTTGATCCATTAAGCCTTTGCCTTCACTGAAAATATTCATATTCTTAAGTTCTTTGTTGGATTAGGGTAATATCCTCTAAATAACCTGGCTGATAGAACAAAGGAAGAGAATTTTAGGGAAGTATAAGCAATCAGCAGTAATAGGAATTTTTCTTTTTTTCAGTTTGCTTCTGAGGTTAAAATAACAGGAACCAGATGTAAAATAGCAGATATGTTTAGGACTTGATTTCACATTGTCAATTACCATGTCGTCTCCGAGAGAACGGAAGGCAGAAAGAGCTGTGTGCTCTGCCAAATGGGCAGGAGTTTTAAATTCTCTCCAGTTTCTCACTTTTGAGAAGCCGAATCAAAAATACCTGTTGCTTGCGCAAGTATCTCTGGCTCATCGACTTGAAGATACTTTCCCAAAGGAAGAGTAGTGTTTATAGCTATTCCCATTATATAGCATGCAGTGCTTGTTATCTACCAGTAATTGAAGTTACATAAATGTTCTATAAAGCATAACTTTAGAAAATCCCTTATTTTCAACAGAAACCTTAAACAAAGCTATATTAGGCTACTATTGTATTAATGATACTATAATTAATTTGCTATTTCCTGACTCTTATTTAGAAGTTGGAAGCTCGGCCAAAATACATTTGGAAGATGAACAAAAGGGTTTGATTTGCCAAGAGACACGACCTCTTTTGGGGCAAAGAGTGAACCACCATTTTCTGGAATTTCTCTTGAAAAACACTTCCTTCTCATCACTATAGGTCTCACTCAAACTACTTTCCTGCCTCCAGTTTTGCTAGAGGCTGAGTTTGCAAATTATGATGCTTAATAAATTATAGCAGGCTGGAGAGGAGGGATGATGATGGAATTGTGCCTGTCAGTGGAATGTTGTGAAAATGTTTCTTTTAGGACTGTTTACCTGAATTTTTAAGGGATATCCCAAGAAAAGGATGATGAATGTATCTTACACAAAGAGATCTTTTCCCATGCAAAAATCTATGATGCCTGTCATTGTTTGTATACCACAGCAAACTAGAGGTCAGAAAGGTACTGACAGCATAACTTTGGTGTGTTGTTTTGTTTTTAAATCGGCTCCCTTTCTTGAGAACCTCTGAGTTCTGATTAGGCTGAGTCCTGCATGAAATGCAGGTGCTGCCAGGTGGAGTGGAGAAAGACATGGACTTGTCTGCAGGTGCTGGGCTGACCACACCACTGTGTCAACCCAACTAGAAAAATTACAGAGCTGGGTCTTAGTGAAGAGCAAAACGCTTGAATGCTTGAATGAAATGATTTAAGTACATGTGTTACAGTTAGGCAATATCAGGGTGTGAGGGAAGAGGGGAGCAAGAGTCAGTTCCTAAGGAGAGGTGCTCGCTCCAGTCTTAGAGATGATGTGAGAGATGATTTCCTTTCTTAAGGGAAAGAAAGAGTGTCTTTCTGAATCCTCTTAGCTGGAAGGCAGGTGCTGTGGAGAAACTCCTTGCACTGGATAAGTTTGTGTTCTGTCTCTGCACAGAGCCCTTCCAATCCTCTGTGTATGTGTGTTTGTGTGAGATGACTCTCAGGGGACCTTAATGTTGCGGTTACCATGGGAGCCAATTCAGAGTGGATTGTCGTGCCATCAGAGCTAAAAGATATGTGTAAATCTGTGCTAGCATTTTGCAGATGTTTGGGATTTTGAATATTTCTTGCAAGAAAGGTATTTCTATTATTTATGTAGGGATATTACTTCCTTGCATGTTAAGCATTTCTGAAATCAGCCTGGCTCTGTGGTAGACAGGACAGATAGACAATCCAAAGTGAGTACAGTAGAAGAATTTTAACTTGAGATAGATGTTTCCCCTAGGAATTGTTCTGTTTGGTTGTAGTGTTTCTGAATTACTTCTATCCCATTCCTATAGTGTACTCATCAAAATCTAAGCAGAATCTTTTCTCCTTGCATATCTTCATCCTTTCCATTGTCCTGTTTGTGTTGGCTGACACTTTCACCTGCCACAATTTTCAAGAAAAATCCTCAGCTGGGATTTGGAGGTGCTCATTCTAGAGAAGACCACTGTGATAAGCACAACATGTTATGCACCTTGGACTTGTTTTTTCATCCGTGGAAATCAAATGGTTATTCATGCTGGACCCCTACAGTTTAAAACATCTGCTTGTCACCAGAACTTGTTCAGTGACTTTGGACTTAACAGCTTGGGGGCTGAGCTCTGGACCTCCAGGACCTCTAGGTTCCTGTGCTGACAGTGCTTCTAGCACTCGTAGCATCTCAGGCCACCAGCATAGCAGAGATGGCAGATGTGCTTCTTTGGAAACTTTTTTGTGTGACGTTATATCAAATCTCTAAATTTTAATTGCTGATTTATTTTAGAAAGAGCAGTTTGTCTCTGACCTACATGTGGGCCTCAAATGTGACTTTCTGTCTCTTAGAAGACTTTTTATTGTTGAAAATCTGAAGTGGTATTAGGACTACAGGGATGCTGTTGTCTCTTTTTTTGTAACTTTTTTTTTTTTTTTCTTCTGCTGGTAGTGTGCACTCTTAATTCTTTATGGAGAAGAAAGCTGCATCAACAGGTGGAGAGTTAGGAACTGTTTTATCAGTTGCTCTTTGTAGGTCCACTGGGGAATTAGAGGAGAGCTCTTTTTGAGCAGAACAGATTAGGGTTTTATGAATGCCCACCCTGTGGGATTTTTTTTTAATTGTTCTTGAGGTTTTTTTCTGTTTTCAGTACAGAAAAAACCTGGTCTGTGAAAAGAATTTTTAGTATTAAGGGCTGTAGATTTTGATGACTTCTCAAAAAAGAATAGGAAAACCCTCAGTCACCTCTGGAGACCATTCTTGTCCTGTGCAAAAGTTATGCACTGAAAAATCTAATTCTTTGTTCCAGTGTTATTGGGATTGTTTAATTTGGCTTTGCTCATTTCTTTAGAGGAAGTATTTTCTGTGCACAAGCTATTAAGAAAACTTTACTGTATCGTTCCCTAGACATATGGCATTTTCATAACAACATTACTATTCAGGCAATTTCATTCAGATTTTATCAACTACTCTAGGCAGGCCTGTTTCAGGAACTGGATGTAATGATAAAGATGTGAACACCTTGGTGAAGAAGCCAAATTACAGTAAGAAGTAGAGTATTGCTAAGGAACTGGAAAAGAGTTCTTCTACTTCAAGAAGAGTATAAGCTTTTTTTTGCAGGTGACACAAAAATGAGGGAATCTGCAAAACAGAGAGGAAACAAAGGCTGATATCCTATATTGGATAATAAACTGATAGTTCCTCTCATGCAGGAATTCAAAAATACTTCACACGCTTCAGTGAAGGATCTGGTTGTATAGTCATGGTGTAATTCTGCACTTGTGTGTGTTGTAAAAACTTCCAAGGACATTTATGGTAGCACAGCTGTTGATGAACAGTTCATGCCCAGGGAAATGGTTGTGTCACCATCCCTGGAGGCATTTTAAAAATATGTAGATGTGGCAGTGATGGGTTAATGGTTGGACTTGATGATCTTAGGTCTTTTCCAGCCTAAACTGTTCTGTGATTTGGCGTTTAGTTCAGTGGAATATTGTTGCAAAAGGATAAAGCCATTCTTTGCAGAAGAGACTGTTTTAATGGAAGGGAGAGGAGGATATTGGTCCTGGTCTGTGAAATGAACTTTTATTGAACATGATGTGCCCGAGCACCTTTCATTCAGGGCACACGATTTCAGCTTCCAGCAGAAGCTGTTTGTACCTGTTTAAAAGCTGTTCCCTCAAAACAATGCATACTGCTATGCATATGATTCTCCCTCAGGGAAGAGAGAATAAACAGAACATTGGATATTAGCTGCAGCACTTAGTGCCCTGCTGGGAGGCTCTGGGATGCCACAGCGACACAGGCAGTGTCAGAAGCTCTGCAGCACAGCAGTGTCTGTGCCAGCAGATGTGTTTGATGTTCACCACAGTATTTCTCTAGAGCTATGGATAAGCACCTAAGCCAAAAGCATTTTTGCTCCACAGCCCCCAGCTACTCTGTAAATACAGCTAGAGCACCTTGTGGCTCCAGCAAAGGCCAAAAAGCAGAGAGGTAGCTCTTTTTAAGATTGAGACAAGCTATCTCTGCCAGGAAAATTCACCTCAACATAGCTGGCAAACTTCTGCCTTCCCTGTGCTGTTTGCTGCTCAAAGCAAGCTTGACTTCCTGAGCTAATACAATACCATTTCTTGATTGATTTTTACGGACAGGATTTTTACAAAACTTGCTTTGGGATTTAGGAACCTACTTGTCACTGGCTTTCCTTGGGGCATAAGCATTGATTCACTGTGGCTATCTGGAGGGGGTCTGAATGCTGTTACAGCATCCTTCTGAAGATGCTAGCAGTGCTGTATAAGCAATTCATGAGGCCTTACAGGCAAGGGAGAAAGATGGTTTGCTTTTTTTCAGCTGTGTATCTGTGGGGGTAAAAAAGGCTGCCTCCATAGTGCTGACAGAGTAGACTATAGCAAGGGTTTGGGGTCTGCAGAGGCAAATGCTGCCAGCTGAAACATGATTGTTGATATGGCAAGGGGTGCTGGTGTCAGAGTACCTGCCTTGTGTACCAGATTTTTGGTCACTATTTCTTATGTAAAATTCAAATGCTTACTCTAAAGTGAACTGTAGTTACACAGTTTTGTGGAGAACAGGAAAGATGTTAAAAGGCTGTGGGTTTTTCGTATTTTTTTTTTTCTTTTTTTCTTTTTTTTTTTTCTTTACTTTTTTTTTCCCCCCTTTACCCGTAACAAAGCTACTTTTTCCAATTTGGGCTTTTTGATTTTCAAATTAATTTCTGAAAGGATTTCCCAATAGAGAATTTCTATTCCTAGCCATGAAAGACTGAGCTTTAGAAGTTGTGTTTTCATTTAAGAAATTGGATCTGTAAAAATACTACCTCTGCATGGGCACTGTATGTTAGCACTTTGGGCATGTTCCTGTGCTGATTTCTTGTAAAAGATAGTCTTTTCCTTATGTCTTGTTCAAAGAGTCTTTTACTTATTTTTCAAGCCTGAAGCCAGTACTGGTGTAAAATATGATAATGTCTTCAAACTGACAATTACCTGGAGATATTTTTTCTTGGATAAATTTCTTTGCTGTGACTTTCCTGTCCTGTGTGCAGAAAAAAAGCAGCAGTACAATTCTTACCTGCTTTCTGTTTTGTTTAACCCCGTTTTATGGAAACTCTTCTTCAAGGATCACAGTCATGCATTTGAATTGGGACATCTGATCTCAGCTGTGCTGGAAGGGTAACATAAAAATGACAGAAGTGAGACAAAGCGTAGTGTGAACAAGCTCCAGTAGCTTAGTTTTGAAAAGCTTTGTTCAAGGTATCACATAAATATGACAGAAGATAGTTTTATGGTTTAAAAAATAAAGAGAGAATTATGTAGGTAATCTTTGCAACCTAGTAAAAATATCATAGCACACAGAAATTGAAGTGCTACAGCTTCCTATGATCTAAATTGGCATCTAATCTTAGTCAGTAGGTGAAACAACACTTGAGCATTTTGTTTATAGTGATTGCTTTTTTTATCACTTAAGAACAAAGTGGTATTTTGAAAACCTTCATAATGTGAATCTGGCAAATAAGGCAATTCAGGTAATAAGTAAAATCTCTGAAGATCAAGGAGACTCAATGCTTTACATCATATTTATAATTGGCCCAGACCTTTATTTTAATGTTCTGGCTCTAAGTCTGACAACTGCATTGCGGGGAGGACTTACTTGGACCGAAGTAATTCTCTGTTTAGAACTTAAACCTGTGTTTTGCCTGTTAGCTGGGATTTTTTTTTTTTTTTTTCAAATCAAGAAGTTGCTTTTCTTTAAAAGGAGATGCTTGACTTAACAGGGACTGTGGTGTCTGTGGAGCAGTTTCTTTTCTCATCGGCGTAAAACCTTCAACTTACGTTGGTTCTGTGTAACTAAAGCTGTCCAAGAACCTAAGCAGACATATGACTAGTCTTTTAGGGCTTTCTTCTGCAGGTGACAGGGGAAACAAAAGGGAGATTCATCCCACCTCAAATAGGGCTGTTGAGGAGGTAGCTGGGTGTGCAGCTGCAGTGAGAGCTGCAGGTTGTGCCCTGGGTGGGGGATGTGGTGGGAGCCCCAGCAAAGGGGCTGTGAACTGGTGCCAGCCCTTTGCATGACAAAGTGTGACACGTGGCCAGGTGACTGGACTCAGCAGGATGACACCCTTGCAGTCTGTGGGCTCAGTAGTTGGGTGTGTAGGGAATCAAGAGGGGGGCACTGGAGCTGCCTGCTGTGAAGGGACTTTGGTTCCAGCAGTCAAAGTCTGGCGTTGGTGGGAGTGTGATTGCCAGAGTGGCTCCTGGGTGGTCAGACAGGGCAGTTTCCCCAACTGGCTATACTGGAGTTACTGCTTCTTTCCTTTGGCTGTACAGGGAACTCAGACATCCCTCTGAGACTGACTGTATTAAGTGGCTCAAGTTGTGTAGAGATGTTTGTGCAATTTGAATCCCAAGCATCATTCTTAGAGCAAGAACCTTTTGGGTTCCAGCTGACATTGCTCCTGGTAGCTTGTCATTCATTTGGAAGGTCAGCCATGTGAGTCAGCAGTTCTGCCATTTTTTGTCAACGTGGGTGGGTACATTCTCACTTCAAGTCTTGTGCTCTGGAACTGGTTAAAGAGTGCACGAGGGGCCCTGCTATCAAGATGCCAGCAAATTCCATGGTTTTTAGCCTCTCATTTGTGGGTTTTTTTCCACATCATCTTCCATTTCTTCCTTTCTTCTCATCCCAACTATTTATTTTTAAATGAATATAAGTTTAAACATTAATTTAAAATTCTACAACTGTTAGATACATAACATCAAAAGTCAATCTCATGCAGCTCAACGCTGAGCTGCAGACTCGCTGTTTGACTTTGATAAAGCCAGATGATCTATGGTATCGCTTACCTGTCAGTGAAAGACTGACAGCTACCTCCAAGGGGCTTCTGAAGGTAAGCACAGTCAGAATTTTAAATTCATACTGAGGGCTGATAGCAGGATGGAGAAAGATGTTGCATGTTCCTGTATAACCAAAATGTCCAGTGAAAAGTCACATAGAGTGAGTCCTGCTTTCTTTTCTCCTTTTCCACTTCAGTGCTTTAGCTTGAAGATTCTGCAGAGATTTCACTGACAAATTATAACTTTGAATAGAGATGAAAACTCACTTGTTTCACTTTTTCTGTTTAAATTTCAAAAAGCATAATGGTATCATAGGCTACTAAGCTGACAAAAGAAAGGTCAGTAGGAGAGTGAGTTTTCTCTGGGCAAATTTTCCTGACCCAAGACAAAGGCAGCAAAGAGCTGTCAGAATACGTTTTTGTCACAGGAACAGAAGAGGAAGACTGGACACTTATCAATTGGTCATCACAAATGGGTTGCTCTGAAGAATGATAGAAACATTCCAGCTAAAGACTGGGATGCTGTACTAGGCCTGGAGTCATAGTGTGAAAAGATTGTTTTTGGGGCTGTCATATCATCCTTGCTGTTCTGGGTGCTGGCAGCGCAAAATGTCTTGATGGTAGACACAGAAACCTGATTTTTGCTCTGGAATGACCAACAAACGTGGTCTCATTTCTAAGAGAAGAGTGTCTTTCTCTTCTGAGTTTTTGATGGATGAACTGAATTTCTACAGAGCCTTTCCACCATCACCTGTGACTGTCCAAGCCAATCACTTGCTCATTCATGTAGCTACAGAGCTAATTCTGCTTCAGCTCTGGATAGGTTCTGCTGGACCTGTGCTTGATTACTAGCTCTGTTTACCACAAGGGAGCAGTTATTAATGTGCTCTCATTTTTAAGCCTGTTATAACTCCTTCACTTTGATTAATTTCATTGTGGAGCTCTTTACTCTTTTAGCCTGTGTAAGATGTAATTCTGATTGTAGAAGTGCTTCCGTTGTTTCCCTCCCAGCTGAAGGAGGAGGCAAAAGGGCTATTGATTTTTATATAAAGATGAGTTTAATGAGACCTGGAGGTTGGGCTTGATCCAAGGCTTACTGGAGTCGTTGGCCATTAGTCATTAGATTTCAGTGGATTTCAGGCCCTGGTATCTGACTTACTGCCATGATGTTCAGCTGCCTGTGTAGCAGGGGTTTTGTGGGTTTTCATAAATCGTTCAAAAGCAGCAAACTCTGATAGTGGGGGAGTGCAGGCACGCTGACCAGATACCCAACAGCTTTTTCTTTTATTCTTGTGATCCGTTTTCTCCTATTTTTGTACATTTCAACCTTGAATGTGTGGTCGTGGCACATGTGATAGCAATTTGTAATGAAGCACACAACCCCAGATAAGACAGCAGAGCTCTAGCAAGGAGCTTTTAGAGAGAAGAGATTATCTTTGACTCTGAGCTGAGTTGTAATTTGGTGGGTATTAATGCATAGATTTTAAAAAATGAATAGTGTAATTGGCGATAGGAAGGGCATTAAAAACATAGGCATGAGCTATGAGTGATGTAACTCAGAGGTTCAACTGTGTTAGCGACTGGGCCAGATCTGACCTGCAAGCCAGTCATGTTCTGTTTTTCTTGCACACATGTGCACATGTTGATGCTTTTCCTTTCAGCTTCTGCCTTTTCCTTGAAAAAGGAAAGATTCTGTCACATGCACCAGAAGATGGCCCACTGCACTGCCCCAAACCAGCTTGTGGCAGACATCCCCAAAATACCAGACCGTCTTCTCAGCCATAATTCTCTCTGCAAATGACTGCAGTAGCTCAGGCTTCATTTTTCCTCCTCTCCCACTGCTTTTTCTCTACTGACTTTTGATTGACTGGTACTCTAGGTCGACCAAATGCCGTCCATTTCCCCTGATATAAAAGCAAGGGAGCAGTGCATTGCTCTTACCTATTCAACCCTCAGGAGCTTGTTCTGTACAGAGCAGGCTTTTTCTATGCTTTGTTCCTGCAGATGTCATTTTTCAGGCTTCTTCACTATACAGTGTTAAGTAATGTATTGTCAGCTGGAACAAATTGGTGTGGCTGTCCATTAAAAATAAGAATAAATGTATTATCACCACAAGATGCCATTCATAGAAATGGGGAGAGGAGAAAGTTTTCAATGCACCTGACTTTTAAGGAATGCAGCCAGCTATTGCTAAGGTCTTTGTAAAGGGATATTTAATCTGTATGTCTAAAATGTAGTAAACTTAAAGAAAACAATGAAATGGAGTATCCTTCTTGGAGCTTACCCTTTTTTTTTTTTCAAGTACATAGAAGGAAGATACATTTTTTTTTTTTTTTTCATAGGGGAAGGATCATGAACTATTGTTTATCTGCCTTGTTTACTCTTAGCAATGGAGCTGTACAAATAAAAGGAGCAGAGTTCTTGTATCTCATGAGTGGTAAATGGAAGTAGTATCTGTATAATGGCTATTGTAAAATCCATGTCTTGCCTTGGCTTAGAAAGCTGCTGGTCACCCTCTTAGATATATCATTCAATTTAGTGACGCTAAGCATCTGTTTAAACAAATAGCTTTAAAACTTGTGACAGAACTAGTACTTTGTCCTTGACTCTGTCTTATCTGTAGCTGTAACACCCAATTCCTTCTGGGCTCTTCTTTCTGTTGTCATCAGGTGCCACGTGCAGTGCCATCAATGGCCAATGCAGCTGGCAGGTTTCTCTGAGACTTACCTGCCTTTCTGCAGAGGCTGTTGTTACTCTGCCACGCTGTTTGGTTCAGCCTTCAGTGTCACACAGCTGCCCAGAAATGCACTGGCTGTTGTGCTCATTATGAACCTGTTGAATCTCTTCAGGCAGCTTCATGGCTCGCACACACTGACTTGTGTTTGGATGAAATGAAACAACAATAGGAAGAGACCTTCTTCTCTCATGAGAGTAAACTTAGTGAGGTGGGAATTTGAAAACCTTAGCCCTGATCGTTTCAATTTTGTTATGCAGAATTCCTCTGTGGTACTATGTGCCTAATAGCTTTGTCTTGGCATTTGTTGTTCCCAGTTTACAGGTGCAGTAACTCAGAGGTCAAACTGGAGGAGAGGAATGGTCTACCAAGGTCTTTCTCCATGCAGCTTGTGAAAGTGAGACGAACAAGGCAGCTCAACTTTTTGACTACCCCAAAGGATAGAGTATTTGTCTCCTTGTCATTTTGAGGCTTGCTTGAGAGTCATACATTTTTGTGTAGAGGCTGGATGTACTTTACTGTAGGCACACAGTTTGTGGTAATTGGGGTGGGGCTGTGGCTGAGCCTCATCCCCAGTGGGTGCAGCTGTGAGCAGCAGGTGAGCAGCATTGACAGCAATGAGCCATGGAGTGCCCAGGGGCACTGACCAGCCACCAAAGGGAACAGAGGCACACAGGTGCAATGCATGAACATCGGAGGTATAAAAGGTTGGGCTGAAGAACAAGAAGGGCAGACACTTGCAGCCTTCTGAAGTGGTGTGATGTTACTCTGTGTGGGTTGAAGCCTTCTGGAATTGTATGGTGACACTCTGTGTATTGTGGTCGTCTCAACTGTGACGTGTGCTGCAACACCTTACCTTCTCTCCTCTGAAGGAAAAGGAGGTAAAAGACTGTAGAACTGAAGAATAGAGAAAAAGGGGAGGGTGAATGCTGGCTCAATACTTTTTTCATTTGATTAGAAGATCCTTACAAGGAGAAGTAGAGGGCTTCTGTGGTCACAGAGGTTTTGTACACCCACATGGGGATGTGTGCAATAGTTTAATATGCTGAAGACCCACACACAGTATATGTAGAAATAGTTGTGTGTTGGTCATTTGTATGAGGCATTTTTCTCCTCAGAACTGTGTGAGTGTTTGCAAGACTGTCTATTTTCTTGTGAATGTGAAGGGTGGCAAACCTGGACGTGCATTTGATTTGCTCTGGCTGTTGAGCCTTTGCTGAGAACTCAAGTTTCAGTTGTTTGTGAGTGAGAGTGAGTAGAGGCTGTAAATGCTGTTTTGGTGTTTAACTGGAGAGGGGAGGACAGAAAGGAGGTCTGGGTGATTCCCAGTCTGTTCATAGCTTCCACATTACTGGAGGTGACCAGCTGCATGTGACCTGTAGAAGACCTGCCAGTGCTGCTGCTGTACAGTGCTGAAAACCTTCAGAGAGAGGGGGCCTGTGGCTGCTCCAGCTGCCTGAGCTGCCCAGACCTGCAGAACGGTGTCACGGGTAACTGAGGGCTTGCTGAGTGCTGCTAAAATCATGTCACTTCCAGCTTTGTGTGACTTTTTACAGTAAAGGTATTGGAGAGTAAGGTTCATTTTGCTTGTGGGATTTCCCTGCTTCCCATATGTGACTCCTGCTGACTCCCCTCAGTACTACCAAGGGCAGAGCCCCTTGGCAGCGCTCAGTTCTGCGTGTGTGCAGTGATCCTTTGTCCTGTGGTGGCCTTGAATGGCAGTGATTACACAGTGAAGGAGGTGCTGTTGGGGTAGAAGCACCTGACTGTCTGGCAGCTGGTTTTTCTTCAGGGTGTCTTATTGAGAAAGTCTGTCCATACTGTTCCCACTGCTGTGCAAAGCTTTCCTTTCCTGGTGCCTGCGGGGAGCAGGGACAACTGTGTGTGTTTTACTGTGTTTTGGGTCCAGAAGTGCTGTGTGGGTGGTGGAAAAATGGCAGAGATGCACATGTGCTTTTCTAGAACTTGCACTATTAATAACTGCGTACTTAATACTAGTCTCCCAATTTATACCCCATTATGGATTTATTTATTAAATATACTTGTGGCAAGAGGCCTCTGCCCCTTCATGCTTTTGATATCTTTTTACAAAGTTAGTGGAAGTGGAGATAAACTGACATCTGGAGGCACATGGGTGGTGATGGCATAGTGGAGCTGAAGCTCTTTCTTAATGGTCTTGTGCTCTTTCTGCAGTCAGAATTGGCACACATGACAGTGCTGCTGCTGTGCTTTCTTTTGGCCTAGTTTTCTAGGTGCTTTTACCCATACAAATTTCTGAAAATTGATTCTGCCAGGGCCTCCACAAGCTGTGCTGTGAGCTGTCACAGAGCATTTTGCTCATTTGTTCTAGGTGACTTTTCCAGGGTCAAGGTGAGTCGATAGCTGAGCCCTGAATAGAACTGAGAATACCAGATTGCTGCTTGTTTGACCCCTGGAAGCTGCTTTGATAGATTGCTTTTTTGGGTAGTGGAACACTTGGTATTTTGGGTACATTTAGAAAACTTCCACCTGTGGCTTGTGGTACTAGCATGTAGATTGTTTTTTCTTTAGGATGAGAAAGACAGGTGGGAGGAGGATGTATTATTACACTGGGTGAGGTTTTTCAGGGGTTATTTTCCTTCCTCCAGTTATTTACCATGTGAATAGCCCTTCTTCCTAAGAACAGTATTATGCTTTCAAAGCCTTATAATCTAGACATACATTAAAATACCCAGTGCTAGGAAATCTTCCTCCTTCCTTCCTCTCCAACAATCACCACATACATCTCTCTCCTTGTCAGTGAAGGCTCAGTATTGAACAGTGGTATCAAGGCTTTTATTATAATCTGAAAAGTATGAATTGAGAAGATGAAGTAGATATCTGTGTAGTGTATTTTCTAGGTTATTCTTAACTTGAGAACAAGATTAATGCTTTATTAGTTTTCTGTCTTTTGTGCCCTGATATTAACAGATGAGAATATTAACAAAAACATATAAAAGAAATAACTTTAAAAAATAATAAGCAGAATTGCAAAATATCAGATGCAATTTCATAACTAAACGTGGGGTGGAAATTAAAAGTCTGGAAACCATACTAGAGCAAGCACAATGTCAAGCTATGACCTTAACAGGATACTGTCAAAATTAAAGGTGGTGTTTTGAGAGTCTGCCCCCAAGGACTCATATCTTTGGGAGAGTTTAAACTCATTAGTGCTTAAAGGCTACCTTTCTGGTATATGAAAACATTTTTAGAGCTATTCTATTGTTTTCTGTTTTTCTTTTCATACAGTAAGTTTGGCTGCATAAGATTCTCTGTGCTCCCACCATCTGTCTTCTCCCCCATTACTATTTCACAGCTTTTCTGCATTTCACAATGATATTGCTTTTCCAGTAATGGTGTGTCTTTGCATTACATTGAAAAAATCCCACAAAAAAACCCCCAGAAAACAAAAAACCTCTAAAACACCACAAGAATTGATTTCTTTTGTGTATAGAAAGAAGAGTGATTAAATGTGTTTGTTTAAAGGGAGAATGAAATGTCTCTTAGTGATTTGGGATTGAATTGGAGTACTGTGATTGATACTGAGTTTTACTGATGTCTTTGAGTATGTAATAAGGGAGAAAATGTTGCTTTTTATATTAAGGACGGATGTACTTGAAGAAAATCAAGACTTTAGTTGAAGTTTCTGTTTCTGGGATTTCCCTGTAATTGTACATTTAAAGGAGTTGCATGCACTACCCATGTGAAGTCACATGATTTAACATGCAGCTTTGTACAGTTTGTTCCCTTTTTCCTCTGCATGTGTTTTATTAACAACAAACAAGCAAACTGATCTTATGCCAAATGCCAGTGGTTGGCAATCCCTCTAAAATCAAATTGTCTTCCTGCAACTCATAGGGAAGCATTTGCTATTAGTGAAGCAGGGCTCTCGAGGGAGTCATACTAGCATTCCCAATAAGCAGTAGAGAAGTATGGAAGTGTATGTTATAAACATCAGGGATTATATTGTTTTCTGTTTCTAGGACTGATGTGGCTTTTTTCCAGTTGACACATTTAAGAGGTTTTTTTGACCCAAGATGAAAATGAGGGGTCAGTTGTTTAAGTGATGTAAACACCCAGAGCTACAGAGAAGAGAGACGCTCCTGGTTTAGCCAAGCAGATAACTGCAATTTTTTTGTTAAGTGTTTATATTGCCCTGTTGGCCCAAATGAGTGTGCTTCAATTTTTTGTTTTCATATGTGAGGATCTGGCACCGCAAATTCAATTTAAATTCTAATGGGAGCATGACTAGAGCTGCATAAATGACATCTGCCTCCACATTAGAGTGGTCATCTATGGCAAAGATTGCAACATGGATTCTCACCTTGAAATGAACATCCTGATGACTGGCCATGAGTTCATGTTGGGTTTTTCTTTTTTTTTCCTGTTTTCTCTGGCTGCCAAGTATAGAGTTGTTTATGCCAAATAGCTCATTTTCTCTGGGCGCAATTTTGAACCTTGCTCCAAACTGCCCACTTGCTAATGTGCTCTTCTAAATTGTGGCTCAGATCCCTGCTCTGTGTTGATATGGGAAGGATTTGACCTAGGTGTTATAACTCTTTTGGCTGTGGGAGAAGAATCAAGTTCATCCTACTCTTTGGGACACTTAAGAATCAAACAATGAGGGGGCACAAC
>VYZP01036154.1:0-10798 GCA_013400635.1 Hypocryptadius cinnamomeus
TCAGGAAGGTGCCATTCAAAGCTGTTCTAGAAAACACAAGCCACACAGAAATGCTCCCAAGCTACTCATCCAATGCACTGTGTGGGTTCCTGTCTCACAGCTGCCCAGTGCCCACCTCTGCAGGCTGAGGAGCTGTGGAAAGAAGAGGTCTCCTGACAGCAGGCACCATGAAAGACACAGTGTGAGGTTGATCACGTTTCAGATAATGCTCCAGAGGCAAAAGCACCAAGACAACTGGTCTACAGCTGCGAGCCCATCTGTCTGCTGCTGCAGAAGCCCCACTTGTTCACCCAACCTGTCAGTTCTCCCTGACTCACTACCAAGGGTTCTGCCACACTCAAATAGCAGAAAGACAATGGGCAGCCTTCTGCTGCCTCAGCACACCAAAACAATTCAGCACGGTCAGAGGAACCCAGCAGTGACAAGAGGGAAGTGGCACTGCAGGTACCAGCTGGGTTGGCTTTGGCTGCTGTTGGAACTGCAGATTGTTTGGTTTTTGTTTTCCGTGGCACTCCTCATCTCATGAATCCAAATCCATAATTCTCACTTTCCAGAAAAGCACCCCATGTGCAAACTAACAACTTCCATCTCTCCATGCAGAGCCCTGCTAAGGGAGAGGTGCAATGAGAAAGCTGCTGCACTACCAAGTGAGGCTACAAAAGAAGCCTCTCCTTGACTTTCAGGGAGGACACTGGCTTTTCACATCTCCTCAAACTCAAGACACTCAAATTTTGCCATAAAATTTAATCCACTTTAAGCAGAAAATAATTCATTGCTGCTCTCACCTAGAATGACATCCAAAGGAAAGTACTGATACAGGGAGGGGGATATACACACAATTCTCTCTCCCTTCCTTGCAGGAAGTAAAAACAAATAATGCATTTCAGGGACACTCTTAGCATGAAAGTAAGGTGCAAGTGGGTAATGCCCATTTAGATTAGTTCCTGAATATTATTAGGGCAATGATCACTTATCTATATTGGTAGTTAGGTATTTTGACCTCCTGTTTGGTTTGGCAAATCTTCCTCTGAGTACCAGTTGTACTTTACTGGCTACTGTGTCGTTCAGGCATGAGCTTCTATGATTAAACTAAGCTTCTGATTTTGTAGTTGCATAACTATTTGGAATACTTCAAACAATAGGTCAATATTTCTCAGAAGCTGTATATACCTTCCAGAGCACAGAGTTCACACGTCCTGGAGAACAGGCTTTTTAATTTTAAAACCAGGTATTTTCATCACTTAATTGGCTCTGAAGTATAAATAAAAAAAAAATTGGATAGTGTAAAACTAGGGAGAAAAGCTTAGGAAGCAGCACTGTCTGCTTTGGAGGGAGTACTTACCCATCTGCCCTTCTGGCCAGAGGTTTAATAGATTTCTATTTTTATAAAGGACATAAGGGGAGGGGGTGGCTCCATCAGTTTCCTACAGAAACCCAGCTGCCAAACTGGATGTGCCAAAGGGGAATTTTAGGGAATTTTAAAGAGATAACCTCTGCTGAGACTGCAATGTCAGCTTTGTAACCTCATGACTGGAACATGTGCAGTGAATGCTGGATTGAAAAAGCTGTGCTATGGGAGTTAGAAGAAAGAAAAGGAGAAAACAGGAACAGCACGAACTGGGATTATTACTCTGTGATGAGAAGAGGACTGGAGCTAAAAAACACTGTTAGTTCACTATGAAAAAATACATCTATAGAATAAGCTCACTTTGATTTGAGTATTTATTGATAACCTCTGTGCACTTTCCTTCTCCCAGCCCTAATATGGTCTCTGCATTTTATGCTGATTCTGTTGTTCCATTTAGCAGGTAACTTGCAGCATATTTTAAACAACACATGGACCCAAACTGACCTCTGGTTTAAATGTTCAGCACAGAAATTGCAGGGTTGGGATTGAGCAGGGAAGAGGAATGGGAGAACAGGAGCACTGCCAATTAAAGGCAAACAATAAATAGATTTTTTAAAAATTAAATAATTGGTGCTTTTTTGATCAGGTCCTTCAGCTTCTACTCAGCTTTTCTTGCATGTTCAGACAAAACTAAACTAAATCCCCTTATTTCAAATTATCAATTTTTTTTAAATTTTCTTTTACATGAAATAGATAAAGAACTATGGCACATACTGCTATTTACTCACTGAGATCAGACAAGAATGTTTGAAGAAATTTAGTATGCTAAAGAAGCTGTAAAACACTTGTGATTCTAAACTAAGATGAACATTCAAAACATTAAGGACAGTCAAAAAACCCCACACAAATAGAGTAGCCACAAATACCTTCAAAGGTCTATAAATATCTATTATCAACTCTTACTTTAGGATTAAAAAGGTGAAATTAGTGATTTGCACTCAGACAAGTAAATTTCTATACTAAATTACAGAATGGGAAGTCTCTTATGGGTAGGACCCCATTACAAAACACTTCTGATGTCCACCTGTTTTCTTCTGCTCTTCACATAAAGCAGTGTGGTTGCAGAACCATCCCTTTCACTACATTTAAAATAGATGAGAAAAGATGATGTCATCACATTTCACCTAGAAGAGAAGCAGTAATAAATACCCTTTTGCAGTGAAAGCAGGAATGCTTTATGATAAAATATAACAGCTCTTTAAAAAGAAACATTTCAAAGTAACAGGAATGTTAGAAAGGTAAAATAAATTAATAGCCTGTGTTGTTAAAAACTATCTACAAATCTTTATAATCCAATTCTCTCAACAGCTTCGATATATGGTGAATGTTATTAAATTATCAATGTAAGAGAAAAATCTGTCTTCAAACTTGAATATATATATCCTGCTTAGCCTAATATTTGGGAGTTTTAGAAAATATTTTTTTCACATTTTGTGTTAGTGATGGGGTTTGGGGAGTGTTGTTTTCTTTTCTTTCAAGGGAAACTGTCAACTGAGAACCTTTAAAAAAACAGCTACAACATCACACCACAAGGCACAGGTTAATATATGCTATCTTTAACTAAATGTTAGTTTGTTTCACTAGTGTTTGTTCTTCTTTCTGGGCAGCAGTTCATTGAGGATCTGCTCCCTTGAGGAAACATAAGCTGCTTCAGGGCAGTGTATCTCAACATCTCTGCAGAAGAAAACACATGTAATCAAATAATTAGCAATCAGTGTAACCATTCTGTGCATCAGAAACAAAAACCTAGACAAGCACTTCTCTTTAAAAACACTGCCTCCTCTGTTGCCTCTAACTGATCTGAAAATAATATTATTTCATCTTCAAGTCAAAAAGAAAACAACTTGTTACACTGCAAGTGGCTTTTCCATCGCCTTTCAGCAAGAAAAGCTTTGCCGAGTTAGAAGATTTTTGCTCTCTCGGAAAAAAAGTATTTCTATGATGTATTGTAAATCTTTACCTCCCTCAGTTGGGAGGTAGGTTTTTATGCCTTTCAAAATTTATTATGTCTGCTCGACTGTGCTTTCCTAAAGATCCCTTTCAGCTTCTGTTCCAACTAGCAAGTGAAAATTCTCTCAAGTGCAGTAATGTAAAAAGAGTAGGAAAGAAATTCAGCACATGAACAGGGCAGACACACAATGTAGTGCAGTGCTTTGCACAGCCCTACAAAGCACATTATGACTCAATTCATGGAATACCCAAATTCAAAGTACTTGCTCTATGGGTCTTATAATTTATTAATTTTGATATTATAAATAAAACCATGAAGTCAGTCCCAGCTGAAATGCTTACATTTCTGAAGAAACCCTACAAACTCAGCAATATCTTGAGCCTCTTCTATGCATCTTTCCTAACAACATCCTGTTTATTTCCATTATGTGTGATTCAGGTTCCAACTCCACAAACTACTATGCAATTTAAAATTCTAATTGTAAGAGTAGAGCCACTGAGCTTAACAGGGCCAATGCCACCAACGTAACCAGTGATGCACACATCAACCTACTGAGCTGAGGGATTTATACTGCGATATCCTTGGGGCAAGGAATATGGCTTTTCCTACATTTCACAAAGCAGCACATAATTTTGCTGGAAAGCAGGAAATAATGATTTCAGTTTTGAAATTTTCCTATTACCAGCAAGCCCAAAGAGGAGAGCAGAGAGTCCAGAAAATGCTCTGCAATATGTCCTATTAAAAGGATCTCCACAATCTTCCGTCTCATGATGGTAGTCAGGAAAGGTTCCTTCCATACAAGACGTGATAAAAGAAAGTGATTAACTGGAAAACTAATCAGGAACCAACTTTTCCTGCTGTCATTCTTAGCTATCTTTTTCTAGTTTTGTCTGAAGCAAAAGACTACACTACTATTAAAAAAACCAAACATAAAACTAAAACCAATTTCAACTATGCTAACTATGCCTCCATCACATTTTTCCTGCTATTAAGCTTATTCAGTAAGTAAAAAAGGGGAAAAAAATCACACACAGATGCACTGCCAAATTCACCATCAGAGAAATAAGCAATCATTAGCCTAGCAATGACTCTTTCTCTGATATTTCAGTACATATACACTGCATTAGATATTCAACACTCTTCAATAGGAAATTCATCCTTCATGTGCACAAAGTGCAGTAAATTCTCTCATAATTATAAGAGTGCAGGACAACCCTGATAATTTTAATTACTGGGAAGTTTGTCTTGGGTTTCTAAACATCATCAGTAACAAGGTAAATAAAGCAAGTAAGACACACAGAAACGGAAGCCAAGGTTGTTTCAGCAAAATTATATCTTACTAATACATTAGAATTGCAGGGTTTGGTTCCGTGACCAAGTATGAGCAAGTGTATTTCACTGACTTTTGTAAGATGAATTGATTATTACCATGACATTTCAACCACACACAAAAGAGAAAGGTGACACTACAGCGGAAATGTGCTATCAGTTCAGTAGCAGTGATTTACAGAAAGAGCTATTCAAGTTTATACTACAGGGTTATTTCATGAGCTGAAAATAGTTTTATTCCCCTATGTCAAATAACATTTATGTATCTGTAATGTGCACCACACCATAAAAAAGGAGACATGAAGAAAAACATGACTTTACAGGCATGACTACTATCACACAGTATTGCTTTATAAATAATGCTGAAGTAAACACAATCTGCATATAAATAACATTTCTTATATTGACTGTTAAACACATTGACAGAACCAAACAGCAGCAAAATGTTGCTTACGATAAAAATCTCTGCTTTTATTTTAAAGATATAAACAAAATATTTACTTTTGTAACCATCAAAGCAAACAGCTGACTTTTGATTTTGTCTGTGAGGAGCACAAATCTACAAATAAAGGAAGAGAAAAAAATCCCCAACATGGTAGAGGAAAAAAAAGACACAAGTGAGGTTTCACACTATTGACAAGGCTTATAATCCAGAAAAATCTGCTGTGCTAGCCAAGGCACAGCAACACAGCATTTAGGCACACAGAAGAGAAATGCTTGTAAATTCCACGGGTCCAATGAGCAGAGACACAGTTTTCATAATTTTATCATTGTGCTCCACGGCTGAGCGGCTGTCAGGCCAATGGCAAGGCACAGGTTCCCATTTGAATGACATATGGGTTCACCCAACCAGAGAGATGTTAGAGCATTAAATACCACAAACAGACAGGACGAGAATACAAAAAGCCAAATTAGCGCTTGTGCAACGGCGCGCTCAGGCAAGGACCTGCCTGCTCCAGCCCAGCACCTCTGCCAGGTCCCCAGCATGGGAAACCCTCTCCTCCAGGTAACAGGCTCTCACCTCATCAAACCCAAAGACATGCTGAAAAATTATACTTCTAAGTGTGGCGGGAAAAGAAGAAAATGCGCATTTTTAAAACACTGGGAAATGTAGACTTAAGACATGTGGGGAGTGAGAAGGGAGCAGGAATTATTCTTTCCCACTGTATTTCTAAAAAAGTGCCATGGAAAATACATTTTACCTTTGTGGAAAGCTGTTCTTCAGACAGAAGTGTTTAACATGTTATATAAACATGTTATGCAGTGAAATGTAAAACACAGGGGGATTTTCATCACATTTATTGCATTTGTTAGCCAAAACATAGTAGTCTTGTAATCACTGCCACTGCTGTAGTAAAACACTTCAGTAATATTAACAAAAAAGTGCTTTCAGACAGGCTTGTCGAAGGGGAAAGAGATTATATTGAACAACCTGGACCTAAACAAAACAACAAACCCAAATAAAACCCCCAAAGAACTGCAGATGAGCATGCAAAAAGAGATCATGGGGCTGATTTCAACTAGCAATTCGCCACGTCTTGAAATTTTCTTCTATGAAAAAACCAAACCCAAGTCACATAAATTACTGAACACTGCATAGGACACAGATGTCCCCTCTCTGGTACAACGTGATGGAGCAACACATGAACCACACAACACCACCAGGCCACAGGAGAGGTTCACACTTCAGGGAATTGAATGGAGGGGGAATTGATGGAGGAATTGCATTAGCAATTTTCAGTCCAAGTCAAGTTGTTCACCACGATGGCATATAATGAGCACCACCTTTGCACAGCAGGATTTGCAAAAGCAAAGGCAGAGAATAAGCATTACTCAGGCTGCCTAAGAGACCCTGCCTGTACACAGGCAACTTCTCAGGTGAGGAGGAGAGGGCACCTTCACTCCTGCCCCTAACCCTGCACCCAGTCAGCTGCAGCCTCCCCACAGCTCAAAACAACTCAAGGAAGTGGTAGAGATGGTGCCTTCCACCAGCTTTAAGGGAGTTTTTCTTCTCAGTTTTTCTGTGCTCTATTTTCACTCTGCAGATCTCTCTAGACATGGTCTCTTCAGATTTATTTTATAATAACAGGACTCTCTTCTGTTTGTACTGTGTTTTTTCTGCTCTCATTTGTTTTACCCTTTCAGTGCTAATACTATCATCAATGCAGAAGACTTGGGAGACTTCACTAGGTTCTGCAACATTCTCCATCAATTAACCAAAAGGACCAGGAGGGAAGATTATCTTTAAACATACATTCAAAATAGCTGCTTAGATTAATTAATTACTGCAGCTCAAAAGTCACTGACAGTCTCTTCCTGATCAAGAGGAAGACCATTGCTTCAAGAGCAGCAATCCATAATAATCTTTATTAAAAGTTATTTAACCACATACTGTTTGTGCTTTAAGTGGTTGAATCGTACTTTACTGGCAAAAAGAAATACTTTTTAGGACACTCGTGAATCGTTATGAAAAACAACAACAAAGCCATTGCTTTCCTTAAGAATTCCAGCACTATATCACCATCTGCTACAATATCTCCACATGCTTCACATGGTAGATCCCAGAAAACTATTTATAGGTTAAATTTTACCCCAAAGTTTATGTTAGCAGTTTATCTTTTTACTTCTGATTTTTTTTTTTGCCTGACAACTTCACATTCCAGCATAACTTTCAACTGAGCACATCCAACTAGTATCCTCCCATCTGGTTTTTTTGGTGGTTTTTTTTGTTTGTTTTTGTTTTCATTTGTTTGTTTGTTTGTTTGGTTGGTTGGTTTTTTTGTGTTAATTACTGAGAACTCATTTCAGGACTATAGACACCAAAACTGAAAGAACCCTGTCTGACTCAGGAAAAACCCCAAATTCGGTTAAATATCTCCCTAATTGTTCTCCATATAAGCAAACTGTATGCCACCGGAAAGCATAAGATGAAGAGGAAATGAATCAAACACTAGGAAATTTACTCCTTAGCTATTTTAACATCTAACAGCAGAAAACTGTCTCAAAGCTCCCCATACATACACAAAACAGTGCTGGCAAAACACAAGAAAAGTAGATATGAAGCAGAATTGTCACTGATGTCTTCCTTAAAATACTATCTTCGAGAACGACTCTCATACCCTCTAGGCTAATCCATTCCCATGCTCTGTGTTGGAAGATGATACTCATATTAAAAGATCCATCAAAGCCCGCCCTACCTTAGACAAGGAAAAAGAAGTCGGCACAGCTAATGGGAGAGAAATCTTTTGAGCCGTAGGCAGAGCATCTCCCCCCTTGCCATTATCTCTCCCCACCCTACCATGCTGAGGGAAGCTGGCAAATTGAGACAGAATTCCCAATTCAAAAAAACAAGAGATTTCAAAAATGCTTAAGAAAGGGGAGAGTAAGGCTGAAGATTAATAGGATCTTCAGAGCTCAGCAAAGTGCAGGACAGAGGGAGAAACATAAAATTGATGTCTATGACATTTCAAAATAAAAGAAATGTGAAAACCACTTTTTCCTTAGAAGTTGAAATTTTTAGTTATAAGGATGAATATTTCAGTGTCTGATATGGAGATGTGAAAACTCCTGAGGGTTAGTTTAGGATGTTTTGTTGTGTTGTTTTGTTTTGTTTTAAATAAAATACAGTACACTCAAGCACGGCAGAAATTATTAAAAGTAGTTTTTAACCAGGAAGTTTTCAACTCAGAATGAAAGCATTATTACACAAACACACAGAAAAAGAAAAAAAGTCTGTCAAAACAGAAAACTAAAGTAAGTTACAAAATCTGAATATTTAGATTTGACTATAACTGCCAAGAACATAAAAGTTATAACTTACAACTGGGAAAAAAAAAGTCAATTAAAAGAAAAACAGTATTTGGGGTGGGGGGAGAAACAAAACTTTCCAAATTCCCAGCAAGTATTTCTTTTGAAACCAATTTTCTTTTGAGGATACTTTAACTATGACAAAAATTCATCACCCAGTAGAAAACCACACTCACCACATTTTCCAACAGCTTACAGGTAACCAAACAAACACACCGCAGTACACCATCCTGTTTTGGTAACATGGAAATTAATAAGCACTTAATGTAGATAAAATTTATATAGACTTACAATAGACTTAGAACAAAGATATGCATATTGAGTTAAAATGTATACATTGTGTTATAGTCCGCTTAATGTAGTGTTCATGTAAACCTGTAGGCAGACACAAACTGAGTCACAGTGGAATATGACTTTCTTGGAGGCTAAGGTAATTTTAACATGAAAAATGCTGTACCCACACCTGTTAGTGTCCTGGCTGCAGGACACTAACAGGTCTTTTCTAGCTCCATTTCTCTGAAACATAAGCAACTTGACATCAATAAAATGAACAAATCTTTCTCATAAAATTAATGAAAATAGAGTTATGATACTAAATCTACTGGTATCATCTTTTAAAATTGCTCTGAAACCAAAAGAACCAAAGAATTGAACAACACTGATGAAAATATTTTCAGCTCAGAAAATAACATAGGCTTGATGGTCAATGCTTGGGCCGCAACTCAGGGGTTTTTTAAAGATGAGATTTCAGTTGAATCCCGAACTCCAAGGGGAATGAAGCCTCACAAGCTATTGCATCTCCCAGCCAGCTGCAGCAAAGCCCTTGCATGAATATCATCTGAACTCCCAACCAAACAAGACTACAGTAAATAAATATGGCTCATCAAACACTTACCAACGTGAACTTCAAACAGGAGAAACAGGAGACTTTATTTTTAAGTTTCAAGGACAGTATCCAACTGTTTCCACTCATTCTACCCCCAACCCAAGCTGTGTAATGGATGGAAATGGTAAGAGCTCCACTACCACTATGAGCAGCTGTAAGAATGAACAGCTGTCCTCATCTTTCATCTAACTGAAAGAAGACACAAGAAAAGTCATGCCTGAATTCATTCCCTCCTCAGTGCTTTCTCAACTGACGACCAAGCAGTACTTAATAGAGCGACAAAAAGACAACGATGGGACAGGGGATGGACAGGGGGAAGCACATTAACAAGGCAATGACACCCATCCTTCAAACATATTTTTTTTCCAAACAGTTATAAAGCTGTTTCTAGATTTAGGGTATACTCAGAAAAATACTCTGTATTTCTGCTTTCAGAGTCAATGAGATAAACATCGAAGTCCTGCAGGAAGATAGGTAAGTCTTAGGCAATCACCCAGACGGAGGAAGGTTTCAGGTATTAAGATGTAAAACTGCACTGAAAATACAGGCTAGGCAGAAAGCTAATGATGGTTTGATAAACCTTATTAAAAACCCCACATGGATAGATGGCAGTCAGTGCCTATTATTGCAAGGCTTGGATGGGATTACTTTAATTAATGTTCTACCTAAACTCTTACTTCAATAGCTACTAATTACCATTAAGAACTACCAGCTATATCCGCAGATTAAACATTTCTCCCCACCCCAAAGACCCAATTTTAGAAGTTGCTTCTACAACAAATTATTTGTTATATTATTTATGGTGCCATAGAAACCTCTACATCCTTTTAAATTTGTGGTAAGACCCTTTGATGTAAGTCCTTAAAAAAACTTGTTGAACAGATACTCACAAAACAAATGCCTCTTTAAGCCTATGTTGAAAGTGTGTGAAAAAATGTCAATATACTACATAACTTTAAAGCAAAATTAGAGGACTCCCAGTATTTGATGCAATCTTCAGATTGACTTAAATCCTGCAGCTTTCTCTTTCTTTCTGAGTGCACATACGAATGGAGAAATAAGAAAGACCTTGTCTTGAAGATGCAATTTTTTGTAGATTGATGTATTCTCTTTTAAAGGGATATAATTTTACAATCCCTCACAGGTGAGATAGTGGGTTTAATATCTAAAGGAAAGTACATATTTGTCTTTATGTCAATCTGCATGAAAGAAAAATCACTGGTAAAGTAGCAATAAAATACATGCACTGCAAGGATCCATCTACATTCCTATTTTGTGGCTCAGATTTGACGTATTATTTGCCATACTCAGAAATGTAGTATTTCTGTATGCACACACATTAATCTTGACAAAAAGATCTTATTTCAGTCATGCTGATCCTATTTTAAAATTTATTTAATACGCAACTATAAAAGGC
>VYZP01036157.1:1321-35851 GCA_013400635.1 Hypocryptadius cinnamomeus
CATCCACATAGGTGGTATATGTACCCACCACGCAGGGGGGATCCAGCATCCATAGACAAAAAAAATACATTCAGAACTCAAGGGTTATCACTGTCCTACACAAAAGACAAAAATCCTGTAGATTATGGCAAGTTTGCTGAGCAAAAAGCCAAAACCTATATGTGTATGACTCCCTGTTCAGGAGGCCTTATATCTGTATTTAAAATTTTTTATAATTGTTCTGTTCAGATGGGATATCTCTGTCCTGTCACCTTGAATACGGTCGGGTGAAGCTCTGGCTTGGTTCTTCCTAACGCCAGAACTCAGAGACTCTGCATGTCTGATGGCAACTCTATTCATCTTGTTTAATAAGCTACAGTGGCTCTGAGTTTCCAAAGCAAATGAAGATCTGTTCCTTTAGAAACTGCAAGAATGAAAGGGAGACGTTCCCAAGGTTTCAGCATCCGAGTGTTAGAGTGCAATAATGACTATCCAGTGAAAGCCCCTTTCTGCTGGTAGATCTGAGTTGCACAGGCTGTTAACTCAGGGTGCTTTCAGGGTGATTGAGACTGATTCGATATTGGGAATTTGGGATCCAATAACTCCAAAGTGAAGATTGAAACTGTTATGTTGAAACCTCTCTTCAGTCTTTGCAGTCTAATACTTTCAACTACATTCAAAGGTGATGTAAATCATGTGCACTGCACTGCTGGCATCATTGCTACTTCAAGGTAGGTTTGCTTATAATTCTGTCCTCAAAATACTATATTGCTGCTTTCAGATGATTCCAAGGGGGAATATTGCATTACTAAATCAGGTAATTAAACCAGCACAGCTGAAGTCTAGCAGGAAGAGTTTCCAACAATGTATTTCTGTTGCTTGAACACTGCTAGGTGGTGGTCTGCTGGCTGTGTCTTTCCTAAAGAAAACACTATCTTGAAATTGGTATGAAGACCAGACCTATCTGTTGGGAGAGAGGAAAAAAACGTTGTTGGGTTTTTTTTTTCGTCTCTAGGATAGTTAAAAACCTCCCAAACTTTTTAAGATATTGTGAGACTTTCAGTGAAGGAGGAACTCTAGCTAAACAACCTCCACATTGCATTGCTGATTATCACTGAGATCTGCAAGGTGTGTTACATTTTCTAAGAGATGAGTGTATTAAATCACAGAGTTTTGAGAATTTTTCATCTTCTCCTTCCTGTGAAAATGTAGATGATCCAGCAGAGAGAGGAAGACAGGTAAACAGCTCTTGATCTGGCTGAGCCAGTACCCAGACAGCTCCATTAACAGCTCAGGGAAAGTGCTGCAAACTATAAAGAAAACTGCTGAATAACACACATCTCTTGTGTGTACTCCCTCAGTTTGCTGCACGTAGACCTGACAGTGTCTTTGGACTGCAATGTGTAACAGTAAGGGAGGTGAGGAGAAAATGATGAAGTGGCCATCCAAGATGTCTTTGACTTGTATCTGAAATTGAAAGTACAACAAATAATGTTTAAATCATCAATTTATTCACAGTGAACAAGTTCAGTGGCTTTCAATCTAAAAATCCAGGCATAGAGGGACATCTTTGTTCTCCCATAAATGACTTTAAAGCCTGATGTTAAGTCTGCTAATGTTATTCAGAACACTTGAATTGACTTTTGTATGCTTCGGATGTAACACTTTATAAACAGAGGAGTAATTCAGACAAGATGAATCCCTTTTCTCTCAGGAAAATAAATACAAAAGTCTCTTATGAACTTTTCACATATGTGACCAGGGACTTAAATATTCCTCATGGTTTGATTTCTCTCAGGAAGTAGAGAGAAATAGACACTGAACACACAAAGCCATTACAGGAATCATTCCTCTGGTGTTTAAGCTCAGTCATCAACAGACTTGGAAATGTGGTAAAAGTGACCTTTAAAAAACATGAACTACAATCATATTATGTATTTTTTAAGATGTATCTCGATGTTATATCAAAGATGGAAGTTATGTCAGAAGTAAAGACGCACATCTGCCATTTAAAACTTGACATTTTAGGATGGCAAATTATCTATTATTAGTAGAAATAGATTTTTATGTCCACCCTGACTGATATATTCTTGCTGATATATTTTTTTCATTCTGTCCATACAAAGCCAGTGTAATCAGGTGTTCTTCAGCAGATTTTATGGCTGCTTTTCTTCTTTGGGGTAGAATAAAGCAAGTACAGTATGTGAATGAATTTGGACCCATATTTAACAAAGTAAAAGTAAATACTCTGAGCAAATATGTTATGTGCCTGATAATCAAAATATGAGGCATAAAGCAGATTCTAAAATTAATATTTTTCTTTTTGCAACTAAACTCGTGTTTTTCCAGACCTGGATTTACAGCTGCCTGTGACTGAGAGGGAAAAGAAAAAAAGGCAAAGATCAAATGTTCTTTGGAGTATTCTAGAGTAGACATTTCCTAAAATTGACATACTTAAACAATTTTGGTATTTCAGGGTTTTGTGGGTTCCTTGTTTCTACTTTCCTCCAATCAATGTCCTATTTCACAGCAGCAAGAAACATTGCTGAAAAAAACCAGCACAACTGCACCAATGAAGGAATAGAACTCCTTTTCCTTTTCCTTTTCCTTTTCCTTTTCCTTTTCCTTTTCCTTCTCCTTTTCCTTCTCCTTCTCCTTCTCCTTCTCCTTCTCCTTCTCCTTTTCCTTTTCCTTTTCCTTCTCTTTTTCTTCTCTTTTCCTTCCTTCTGTCTTTTCTTTCTTTTTATCTGATCTGTTCAATTCTTCACAGCAGCCTTCCTTTCTGCTTTGACTATACACCTGTAGAACAAAATCTGTTTTAAAAATTATTCAAACCAACGAAGTGCTCACTTTGTTGCTCATTAGTAAATGCCACTGAAGATGAGTGGGACAGTTGCAAACTCCTAAGGTAGTCCTGTAGGTCTGACCATACCATTCCTGTAGATCTAAACTCCTGATTCCTCTCAATGCTCTTGGGACAACACAGGCTCTTGTGATAAGCCAAGATTTCTCCATAATGTGGGTGATGTTACAGAAGAAATATTTTCTGCCCTCACCCTCTGTGTTGTAGAATAGGAGGTGGGATTCAACCCTTTCTGTCTTTCTGGTCATTTTGTTACGTAGAGCATCCAAGGAACAGACACAGGCTGCCTTTGGCCCTGCTGTGTGGCCATCCTGGGACGTGTCAGAGCTGTGGAAAGCGGACGGAGGATGTTGCCTGGAGCATGGCAGGGTGCTCTGAAAGCACCTCAGGTCCATGAGTCTGTGCTTCCTCCTCCCTCTGGACTCTTTCAAGCTGGATTTAACATAATGGAGAGTCTTTCCTTCTTCCCCTCTGTCAGCAATTCTCACAGATGATTATCCACAGACAATAACATTATTGTTATGACTTGCTATGAATTACAGAAGTCTAGTGTGGCTGCTCTAGCTGAAGAACAGCAGTAGCACATTTAATTGGCATTGTAACAGCTGTTACAGGGTACACGTAGAAAGTTTGGAACGGAAAGCTTGGGGTTTCCCACCTAGAAAGGCTGAAATGAAAAACTCATTCCACAATGCTAACACAGAAATGGCAGACAGTGAAGACTAGTGAGTTGCTATATTTTTATTTGCTTTAAACCAATTTGATCTCATAAATAATATTTAAATGTGGTAATTACACTGACAGCTTTCTTCCCGGGGAGGCATGCACAACTGTGCACTATTATTAGTGTATATTGTAGCAAGGGATTAAAATTTACAAATTTAAACTTCATGTTAATTATTGTGTCTCTTTTACACACATGGAAGGCTAAGTTGTTCAGCCGTGTAATTTGGCCTGCTTACATTAATGATTGCATGTTTATTGGGTACAGTAAGGTGAGAATTTTCTGAAAATCTGTTATTGCATTGGGTCTTGCAGTATGTTATTTTCTATGTGCTGTCATTTAAAATAACACACAGTGGAAGAAAGGCAGTGGAGAGGGTATTGTCACAAATAAACAATCAAAACTAATACAGTCTATAGTGAGTTTAATGGTTCTTAGTTCTTGCCTGCCTTTTGCCCTTTCTTGGCACATGATTTTCTTGCTTTTGCAGTATCTCTCAGAGCCAGCTCTGGTGCATTTCAAATGTAGCACACTGGAGTGTGGTTTACAAGATTGTTTCTAATATTGTCTTACTGCTCTGCTTCAGGAGAAGCAACATTAAACTTCTTGGCCTTGTGAAATGATGCTGTAAAGTATAGACTGCAGACAGCTAAAACTCTCTTCTGGATCTCAATCTTCCTTTCATGTGAAAAATGCAGCCTGCTCTGAAGGCACTGAGGAATTGACATGTTAAATCATTTAGAGAGATAGCAATTAAGTGAATTAGTCAGAAACAGAAGTACTGGGTCTTTCTGCAAAATAATAATGAGTCAAGGAGTTGCCTGAGACAAAATAGGAACTGGCTTTTCACACATGACCGTGCAGCCAGTGGAGCAGTGTAGCTGACATGAATTATACTGTCAGCTGAGCTGGGATTAACCGTGTGTGTGCTCACAGTCAAGGGTAAATGCAAAGTCAACTTCCAAGGCGTTTTCTGCTCATAAGCTTTACTTTACAATGGCATCAGAGCAGCACAGAGCCATCGTGCCTGGCTCTGCAGACAGGTGATGACACACTAAAATTCCATTGTTACAGTGTTCGTTCAGGTAGCATGTGTTACGAGTTCCTTAAAAATCCCACCTAAATTTCTCACTTTTATCTGAAAATTTATATATAAGAATTTTGAACTAGAGGTGTGAACATCCACCCAGAGACCTCTTTGTATTAAGAGAGCATATTTGAAAATATCTTCAATGTTTTTCTTCATTTCTCTTCTTTCTAAATGTTAGTGTACAAAAAGTTTCAGTTAGTTTTAAAGACCCCTCTCTCTCCTATGGTTTTTATGATTCAGAGTGCAATTTTATCATGAGTGTGCTTGAAGCATTTTGAAAGCTTCTTTGTGAATTGGCCTTCTGGTATTTTGTGAAGCATCATATTTTGCAACTGAAATATTTTTAGCATGATTTTTGTCACATCTGATTTTCCAAAATCATAGGGAGCCTCTCTTGACACAGATGGAAAAGTGATAAACACCTGAAGGGGAGACTGGAACTAAATGGGACAAGTTATGAGTGATATTCTGTGTTGGTTCCCCATCTATTAACTTAATTTCTTTTGATCTCAGATTCAGTCTGTGCAGAAAACTTGGAGCCTTTTTTTATGTTTTCCTTTTTTTTTTTTTTTGGGAGGGAGTGTGGACTGGAGAGAGGAGGGAACATCCTTTGGGACTTACCAGGCATTCATCTTCAGCAGCTGAAGGCAGAAATAAAAATCTCTTCTGGCTTGGTTATTTCATAATTTAGCATTATTATAAGTTTCTTCCAACCTCCTCTGAAATATTAAATACTCTTGCTGTAGTCTTGGCAGTATGATTCTGTGTATGACTATCTTTGGGTTTTCCCCTACTTACAGCTGCTTTCAAATGCATTTAATGACAGTAATTTGCTGAAACTGACTCACTAAATTTGTCCAGGAGGAAAAAAATACCATTCTAAATTCCCTTTTACCCCAAAACACAAATTGGGGGCGAATCTGAGTCCTCACTCCCCAACTAACCATAGCTCTAACTCATACACCAGATTGACATTGTGGGTTTTTCCCCTCCCTGACAGGACTTCTGCCTGTTGTGTTTACTTCCTCAACACCTGGAAATAGCTGTGCTGCCTGGGCTGTGGGAGTGAGGCTTTGCATGGCCTGGCAGAGTCCTGGAGCATCCCCTGGGCTGGGTACCATCCGCTGCCCATCCAGTGGGCAACACTGGAAAGATCAGGGGAATTTGTGCTTCAGTCTTCCCAAAAGATGCATCAGGATTAAAAGTCCAGCCCTATAATTTCTTTCTCATGGTGTTTTTATTCCCACTGATGTAAATGAAAACAGGATCTGTCCAGACAACAATAATTATTTCCCAATGATGGTAATGGTCACAGTGGGAAAGTACCCTTGCAACAAAGATTGTAATGCATGAAGAAGCCAGTGGTTTTGGTTGCTGAGGGATTTCTTTAGTCCTTAGACCCCCCCTCAGGGCTGGGGCTATCTGTCATGCTCTGTCACTACAGACAGCTGGTGCACAGCAGGCAATGAGTGTGTTGCTGTGGGCTTTTGTGTTGCTTTAAGATTTTTATAATTAAATATGAAGCAGCAGTTAAGTATAATACAAACTCGACAGGATGTTTTCTCAGTAAATCAGCACAGTTCCATTGGCTTACTTTACAATAGTCAGCCCTGATGTACTGGGACCCTGGCTAGTCATGCTGATCAACATTGTTTCACTGCTTTCTCTACACCAGTGTGTGTGTAATCTCTTGATTCTTGCTTTGTGCTGAGGCTAGAGAGCTTAGTCAAGGTTATGGGGCATCTTGTTGTGTGTTTTCAAAGCAGTGTTCTTCATGGTGTTTCATGGTGTTATGATAACCCAAATAATAATAATAATAAAAGTTCCAGGGTAAATGGTAAGTTGGAGAAGCATGATGTAGTGATTGAAGCCTGGTGTTTGTCAGGCTTCCATGGGTGGGGCTTGAGCTCAGCTGGGGAGCCGAGAGTTCGAGGGTGTCCTGCTGCGATCTGTCCTTTGGGAGGGGCTGTAGCCTGATTTGCTCCATACAGAAGTAAAGATTTAGCAATGTTTGCTTTATCTGACCCTACTAGTTTGAGCAGGTTTGCCTGAAACTTGCCCTTAAAATACCTTCTGCTTTTTCTTATTGTTTTCAGAAGTGACTTCATTTTAGTGAACATGCATAAAATGTATATCCAAAACCCATGTATTAAAAAGATGTTCTAATATTTGGTATAGTGGGCAGCTCAATGGTTCCTGCCAATATAACCACAGAAATTAGTGTCACGAATAAATTGTGTCACTGGAACTGAGCTTTGCATAAGTCTGATGTTTGACTGTAGTATTTTCCAAAGAAAGCTGTTGTACAACCCTTCCAGGTTCTTCCAGCATATACACATATAAAATATTTTAACTAAATGTAGGACAAAATGTGTCCTAAGAATTTTCAGATTTAGTTTACTTGACTGGTTTTTTATATAGTTTTTGGCAAGGAGGGTTGTAGGAAAAGCATTTGATGTGTTCTACATTTTTGGTTAGTTTTGCTGATTATGTAACTTTTCCCTGAAAGTGTAAGACTGTTGTCTATCTTTATCCCAAGCCCATGTTTGATCTCCCATGCTAGTGTGCTATTCTTACTGTGGCAAAGCACACAGAGGTTTAAGCAATACAGCAAATATCTCTCTACAGGGCTCACACTCCTTCTTAGCAACTCTTACCCCACATTGCATTAGTCAGCCACTGCCAGAAGTAGACACTGTTATATTCACTAACTTATGCTCAAGAATTTGTGTCACTGGGACAATTTAACATCTGCTATTGTTGCCTAAAAAAGCCCCCAAAAAACAAAACTTGCAACAGTGTTAAAATAGTAAGATAAAAAGCAGATCTTTGATGGAAGCTTCTAGGTGCCTCCATAGTTATGGGCACACCTGGCATCAGATTTCTACAATTTTTATAAGTTTAACAAATTTTCATTAGTGTAACAAATGTTGTCCAATTAGAAGAGCAGTTGGTTGGGCAATTTCCCCCCACATTCTGCTCCCCTGGAGTTTTTGCAGAGGCTTTCTTTTTATGCCTTCTAACTTCTAGTGGGAAAAAAAAAATAATTTAAGGTTTCTTCTTAAGAATAAGACTAAACAGAATTCCAAGTATGCATTAGAAGGATTAGCTTATTATTCTAAAATCCAAGAGAAAGTGTAGGAACAGTACAAGGAGCTACATAACCACCCATTAACACTCTACAAAGCTGCAAAATATGAAAAATGTATAAAAAACTAAAATCTTTAGGTATCACTATAAGCATGGTGACAGTAGGAGTTAATTAAAAAGCAGTGTTTGGTCTATTCCCCTGAGTGGTGTCACATAATTGCACAGAGCCTGTCTCCTGTGGTTTTAACTTTGTGCCCAAGACAAGCACATGGTGAAGCCAATGCTGGAGTTGGGGGAAAGAAGTGAAGATGCTGGAGAATTCTCATGAGTAGCCATGTCCATTGCTGAGGTCAGTGTCCAGGCTTAGCAATGCATGAATGCTGTGGTCAGGACCTGCCCCACAGCACCTGTCTCCTCCTGTGCCTGGAAATGGCTCTGGGGGCAGAACATCCCCTGCCACCAGAGCTGTGCTCCCACCATCTGCTTGGAGTGTGAGAGACAAACCTAGGGCAGGGTTATTCTGGCAATGTGTTAGAGTGACTGTCTGGCACTGAAATGTGTTGATGTCTGTCATAAATTCTGAGTGTGCTGTGTTTGTTCTGGAGTACCTGGTAACACTAAACCAGTGGGAAGAACCATGAGTGCGTCCAATCAGGAGACAGTGAAGCTGGGTAAGTTTTGGACTTTTGAACTTGATTTTAATGGACCAAGGACTCCTCTGTTTATCTTATTTTTTTCTCTATCTGCAGCTTTTTATGAAAATAAGCAGGAATATTGAAGCTCTTACGTGCTTTTAAGGTATTGTTTTTGGATGAGGACTTTCAGCCACTGCACAAAGTGAGTCTGATGCCCCTTTGACACCATCCAGTGCATCCATCCTCAGTAACATGGCAACAAAAGTTAAGTAGCTGCTGCCTTGAACCTCTACCACAAATTTTACTGGGGACAGGACACTTACCACTTTATTTTCACTATTTCTTGTTTCGAAACTCCTCATTTTCTCTCTAATAAACCTGAGGTACTTTGATGCTTTCACTTCCTATTGAAATGAGTGGAAGAATGTACATTTGAATCCCAGCCCGATTTCAATTTGGAAGAAAATGCAACAAGACTATAAAAAGCAGACAACTGCAGTGTAGCAATCCACATGGGGCATTTTTCTAGAAGTGAGGCATCATTACTAAAGCCTGCTTATGTCATTTTGATTTTTCTGAATACATTATGACAAGGATAACATTGGCATGACACAGTGTCTGGTGGCCTTTATATTACTTTTCTGAGCAATTGCTTTATGGCTGCTATTCAGGCTCCTACATTATGTAGTTTCCCATATTATTCTCAGTGTGATCCAGATTATTTGTTCACTGAAAACACTGTGCTAACACTATAGAAACGTAAAAGATGCCTCCTACCTCAGCTCCTGATTAAGCAAGGTGTCTGGTGGATGTAGCCATGATTGGTTTTGACATGTTGAATATTTCAATTTTTATAAGACTTTGATCAGCTACTTTGTGCGGACTTTTTATTCTTTTTTTTTTTTTTCCTTGTACCACTTTCTGCCTTTAAACAATAATCATGTCAATTTAGAGCATACATTTTTATAGAAAAAGAACCAGACAGCCATGGCTCTGCTTTGGTCAGATGCACATTAGAAACAAACTTACAGTAGCCTTTAGGAAAAAGAGATGTTGAAGAAATGTTTGAATCCTTTTAAAAAAGATAGATTTTAGATTAAAACAGCCTTCCTGCAAGCTGTAGATGTGTTTCTCTTCCTTCAGAAGATGTTCCACAGTTGTAAAGGTGTATAATTTCAGAGGATGTCACGGTTGTCATGGTGATTGCATTAATATTGCATGGGCATAAAGTGTGCAATAACATCATGTCAGTTCCTCCTGCCCTCAGGCTGCCACAAGTTACTCATTTTTTTTCCTTCAAAACTGTGCTAATTTTCCCCTATGAACATTCCTTTTACACATATCAGCTCTTTAATTGTTCACTTTTAATTTGCATAGCTAAATTGCCACTCTATGCGCAGTCTGTGACAGTGAGAGCAGCCCTGAGGAGAAAGACTTGGGGTGTTGGTTGATTAGAAGATTGACAAGACCCAGCAATGTGAACCTGCAGCCTAGAAAGCCAAACATGTCCTGGGCAGAGGGAGCAGCAGGATGAGGGAGGTGGTTCTGCCCCTCTGCTCCAGTCTGATGGAACCACCTGGAGTTCTGCATTCAGCTCTGGGACCTCAACTTAAGAAGGAAGTGAACCTGTTGAATCGAGTCCAGAGGAGGCCACTAAGATGATCAGGGAACTGGAGTACCTCTCCTATGAAGACAGGCTGAAAGAACTGGGATTGTTCAGCCTTGAGGAGACTCTGGGGAGACTTAAGAGCACCTTCCAGTACCTAAAGAGGCTACAGGAAAAAGGAGAGGGACTTTTTACAAGGGCATGTGATAACAAGACAAAGAGAAATAGCTTCAAACTAAAATAGGGTAGATTTAGATTAGGTATTACGAAGAAATTCTTCCCTGTGAGGGTGGTGAGGCACTGTAACAGTGCTGCCCAGGGAAGCTGTGGCTGATAAGCCCGGGAAGTGTTGAAGGCCAGGCTGGATGGGGCCCTGAGAAACCTGGTCTAGTGAAAGGTGTCCCTGCCTATGATAGAGGGTTTTGAATTAAATGTTGCTTATGGTCCCTTCCAACCCATCCATTCTATGATTCTACAGTTTGCCATAAGGAAGGGACTTCTATAAATGCAAATTCATGATTTAGTTGCATTGCTCAGGTAAGACTGGGAGGAAGAAAGGGTTGTGGCTGTGGTAACTTACAGTTAGGACATGATTATTCTCTCTTTTGTCTGCTACATTTATGTCCTTTCCCCTCATATTTTTGTCAATTTTCTGTCTCAGGTTTGAACTTGCCCCTTTTTGAGTCAATGAAATCTTGGCCAACGACAATCAGGTGAACCTCTACATCATCTTTTAGGATAAAACAATAATAAAAGCCAGAAAATTCCATTGATTCAAGCTGATCAATGAATCCCATTGATTCATTGCAATTGTGAATATTTTGCTAGCTCTGCTCTTCAATGCAAGTTGAAGTTTGTGGGATAGGGGAGGTCGTGGAGGTACCTGGCTCCTCCCTTCTCTTCAGTTACCTTCAGTGGGCTTTGCTAAAGCTCCTAAGGATGCAAGAGATGTCCTTACTTCTGCTTCCTGCATATATTGGGTCTCATCAAAAGAGGAAAATGCCGTGTTAACAGCTGATCCCAAAAGCATGTCCCCTGCTTGTGTACACCTGCACTGCCTGCGAGTGTTTTGTTGTGTTTTGATGAAACCCATTTTGAAAGGGCAGCTGCAGCAGCACTGAGCTCCCTGCTTGTCAAGCACTGTTGTCTGAGTCAATAACCTCCTGCTCCTCCATCTGTACTAGCTGTCTTTGACTTGGATGTTTAGTTTAGGACTTCAAAGCCCTGACTAAAGCCTGTCTGCCCAAGCATATGTTCGTTAAGTGGCTCATGAAGATTAACTTTCCTGTTTCTGCATGGTGGCTACTCTGGCACCTTNCTTCCTTCAGAAGATGTTCCACAGTTGTAAAGGTGTATAATTTCAGAGGATGTCACGGTTGTCATGGTGATTGCATTAATATTGCATGGGCATAAAGTGTGCAATAACATCATGTCAGTTCCTCCTGCCCTCAGGCTGCCACAAGTTACTCATTTTTTTTCCTTCAAAACTGTGCTAATTTTCCCCTATGAACATTCCTTTTACACATATCAGCTCTTTAATTGTTCACTTTTAATTTGCATAGCTAAATTGCCACTCTATGCGCAGTCTGTGACAGTGAGAGCAGCCCTGAGGAGAAAGACTTGGGGTGTTGGTTGATTAGAAGATTGACAAGACCCAGCAATGTGAACCTGCAGCCTAGAAAGCCAAACATGTCCTGGGCAGAGGGAGCAGCAGGATGAGGGAGGTGGTTCTGCCCCTCTGCTCCAGTCTGATGGAACCACCTGGAGTTCTGCATTCAGCTCTGGGACCTCAACTTAAGAAGGAAGTGAACCTGTTGAATCGAGTCCAGAGGAGGCCACTAAGATGATCAGGGAACTGGAGTACCTCTCCTATGAAGACAGGCTGAAAGAACTGGGATTGTTCAGCCTTGAGGAGACTCTGGGGAGACTTAAGAGCACCTTCCAGTACCTAAAGAGGCTACAGGAAAAAGGAGAGGGACTTTTTACAAGGGCATGTGATAACAAGACAAAGAGAAATAGCTTCAAACTAAAATAGGGTAGATTTAGATTAGGTATTACGAAGAAATTCTTCCCTGTGAGGGTGGTGAGGCACTGTAACAGTGCTGCCCAGGGAAGCTGTGGCTGATAAGCCCGGGAAGTGTTGAAGGCCAGGCTGGATGGGGCCCTGAGAAACCTGGTCTAGTGAAAGGTGTCCCTGCCTATGATAGAGGGTTTTGAATTAAATGTTGCTTATGGTCCCTTCCAACCCATCCATTCTATGATTCTACAGTTTGCCATAAGGAAGGGACTTCTATAAATGCAAATTCATGATTTAGTTGCATTGCTCAGGTAAGACTGGGAGGAAGAAAGGGTTGTGGCTGTGGTAACTTACAGTTAGGACATGATTATTCTCTCTTTTGTCTGCTACATTTATGTCCTTTCCCCTCATATTTTTGTCAATTTTCTGTCTCAGGTTTGAACTTGCCCCTTTTTGAGTCAATGAAATCTTGGCCAACGACAATCAGGTGAACCTCTACATCATCTTTTAGGATAAAACAATAATAAAAGCCAGAAAATTCCATTGATTCAAGCTGATCAATGAATCCCATTGATTCATTGCAATTGTGAATATTTTGCTAGCTCTGCTCTTCAATGCAAGTTGAAGTTTGTGGGATAGGGGAGGTCGTGGAGGTACCTGGCTCCTCCCTTCTCTTCAGTTACCTTCAGTGGGCTTTGCTAAAGCTCCTAAGGATGCAAGAGATGTCCTTACTTCTGCTTCCTGCATATATTGGGTCTCATCAAAAGAGGAAAATGCCGTGTTAACAGCTGATCCCAAAAGCATGTCCCCTGCTTGTGTACACCTGCACTGCCTGCGAGTGTTTTGTTGTGTTTTGATGAAACCCATTTTGAAAGGGCAGCTGCAGCAGCACTGAGCTCCCTGCTTGTCAAGCACTGTTGTCTGAGTCAATAACCTCCTGCTCCTCCATCTGTACTAGCTGTCTTTGACTTGGATGTTTAGTTTAGGACTTCAAAGCCCTGACTAAAGCCTGTCTGCCCAAGCATATGTTCGTTAAGTGGCTCATGAAGATTAACTTTCCTGTTTCTGCATGGTGGCTACTCTGGCACCTTCAGTGCCTGTAGCAGAGTCCACAGAGCGAGTGGGAGAGGAAATCTACTGCAATGCATTTATACTTTATATATGAACAGTGCATTGTCTGCTCTCCTTCACATAAAAAGTGTGTTGATCAGATTTCCTGCCTGTGCTATGGCCAAGCTGATACACACAGTGTCTCAGAGGGGTATGTTAGTTGTGCCTTTTCAATATTCATAAACATAAGGCTGCGTTTCTGCATGTAGTGTGCTATGTCCATATTGCATAAACTTGTTTTCACCTTTTCCTTGCACGCTGGCTGCTTTCTGCACAGCTTCAGCCCTGCTGGTAGGGAACTGAGTGTGCCTGGCCAGAGCCTTTCCACCCAGCACCCTTAAACTTGTCTCCTCCCTCCTCTGCACGTGCTGGGCTTTGCTCTCCTGCTGGCTCTGTTTGTCCTCAGCTCATGGAGAAGTTAGCAGCTGTCTGCTCCTGGTAGTTTTATAGTCCATTACATTCCTACTTTTTGGTATGAGTAACCTTGCCTGGAGTTTGGCACAGACAACTCTCTGTTGGATAGAGTCATAAATACTTCAGTTAGAGCTGCAGGTGTAATGCCTTAGATGATGAATAATGGGAGATTGCAATCAATTCACTTATAAGAGCCTTATAACTAACACTCATAGGGGAAGGCATTTTTCTTCCAACTGTTTGGAGCATTAAATCCAAAGCTCAGCATTAGAGACCTAGGAGGGCCCATCAGCGAAGTGTCACATGCATTAAGCCCAGAGCAGAAAGCCTTTGCACAGCAAGCCCCACAGTGTTTAGGAAGATGCAGTAGCTGTACTCCAGATCACTTACTCAGTATTAAAATTCAGCTTCTCAGCCTTCTTTTTCAGCACCTGAAATATTTCAGCTGCCTTTATTTTCTGTTCTCTTTCTATTTAAAGTAAATCAGGTTTATTTTTTAAGCACTAGCTTATGAGTCACTGTTAATGGGAAGGTGGAGCAGGGCCAATAATGAATTTGATTGAGAAGATCTGTTCTGCTGGTGGTTTTTGTGAGGAAATGAAAGCCACAAACTGCAATAAATTTACTTATTAAATAAGCATTAAAGTTTTTGCTGTAAAATAGGATTCTTCATGATTTTTTTCCCGACTCAGCGAAGTCTTGTATTTCTAGAAACACGAAAGTGACTCATTACATTTAGCAAAGGTTTTTTAACTGGTAACACTACAAAACAAAAGGAACACATGCTCTACCAGCACAGGTCAATTTCACTCATTTAAGAGGCATCACCACAGATATACACAGAATTTCCTTTATCCTTTGTAAGGGTTGTGGGATTTTCAATAGCTCTGTAGAACCAGAAAAATGAAAAACCCTTACGTCTTTTAGTGAGTTTCTGGCAGTACTAGAAATGGAAAACATCAGAAATCAGGGAAGATGTAGGTGTCCAAGAAAAGACACCATTCTGCTATGCAGAATTATGCCTTGCTGACATCTTTCATAGGAAATTATTTCATCAAAATGAAATAAGAAGAGGTGTTGCTGTCACTCTGGCATGGACCAGTAGAGCTTTTTGTAAGCACATGTACAATATTCATTGCAAATGGTGCTCTCAAGCACATTTCCTGGAGGATATAAGGGTAACCAGAGCCCTCTTCTTCATTACTAATTCCTCTAGCTATTTCTTGCTGCTGAATGGTGGGCACAAACTGCAGCATGGCCTATAGCCTGAAGGCTATGAAAATCCAGCCTTGACATCCTGTAACAGTCCTTTTGTGCACTGTACAGGTCACATAAATCTCTTTTCAAAGTATGATAGTGCTGCTGGTTTTTAAGCATGCTTATTTCCATTTAATGTATTTTTGGTACTGCTGTGTTTGTGTTCAATATAAAATAACCCACACTTTCTAAGATACTGTCAGCTATTTCTCGCTCTTAGAGGTCGATAACCTTCCAGGTTAACTGAGCTTAGCTGTAATCTTGGTGGGTTTTATTCCTGATATCATCCCTGTGTGTCCTGCTGGTATGGATTTACAATAACCATTTTATCAAGATCAAGCATATTAAGCACAGACAACTCCATAGTTTGAAAAAGGGGGCACTTCTCATACTGATGTAGGAAGTCTCTTTATGTGTAATGGGCACTTCTCCCTTGTCACTCTCACCGTTGGTGTGTCCGAGGTCCTATTTGATTTTCCTGTAGTCAATAGTAGATGCCCTACTTGCTGCGATTTAAATCATTGGCTGTGATTACTTTACCCTGTCCTGTGGATCAATGTGTCCTAATCTAAGCACTTCCATCTCTCTCTGTGTATTCCCTACTTGATGCTTTATCCACCACATAACTTTGCCTCAAAATGCCTCTCTTTGATTGTCTGATCAGCAAAAGGGCTGACACTGCTTTCATTCATCTCCACAAAGCCAGTGTTTTCATTGCATGGGCTGATGGCCTGTGCTGTGTCAGTCTAGGGCAGGCTGAAGTAGAAGGGTCCTGGTAACAGCACTCTGGATGAAGTTTGAAATAAATAAATCTAGAAACATATTGAAATGTCTTTGCTTTCCATGCTATGTAGTTGTAAGTACAGCTGGAAAAGGATATTTTCCTCTTTGTCTCAGTATAAATGTAAGCTAATGACAATTTTGTAACAGATCCTTAACCTGTGACAAACACCCTGTGGTGTATTGATGAATAAATTGATTTAATTTCCCCAAAGGGACCCATAGGTTCAGCATTATCAGCTGGGGCAGCACTGCAGCAGAAGGTGGTGTTGTATAGTAGTATATTTGGAATTAAATATTTTAGCATACTGTTTTAATGCTTATTATCTTGAATAATGGTTCCCACACCATGACCCTGGATCAAGGTAATCTGCAAAAATCATGAGAGGTCTGCCAGTGTTCCCCAGCCTGCTCTGCACTGGGGCACAGCAGACCTGAGGAGCCTCTGCCTGGTGCCCCATGCTGCAGCAAGAGACAGAATCTCTCACCCTTTGTGCTTCCTCCTGGCCTGCAGTGGGATTTGCATCAGGCCTTGCTGCTGGAGTGGTGGCTCAGCCGGGAGGAGGGAGGCTGGAAAGCCACTGACAGCGACAGTCCCAGTCCGGCTGTACCGACTCGCAGACCAGATCCAGGGGTTGCTCTATTAAGGCCCTTCATTTGTCTGTTCTGTGAATTGCTATCATTCTTCCCATGGAGAAAAGGCACATCATCCAACTTGGCAGAGGGTGAAAACCTTACTCATACATGCTTGCTTTGGCTCTGATATCCAGCACATGGAAAGGGTCAAAGTCCTGGAGTAATGGCCCAATGAGCTGAGCTGATAGAAGGCAAAGATGCACATCCTGCTCTTTCCTGACCAGGGAGCCTGCAATATAGTTTGCAAGTAAAACTGTGCAAAGTCCCTCCCACAAAGCATTTTCCAAGATAGCAACTGGGATATCTGGAGCTTGAAGGGATGCCTGTGATACAGGTTTCTGGAAGTCGTGGAATAGCTGAGTTTTGAGGAGAAATACTGTGCTAGAAGTGAACAGAGGAAGCAATGTTCTGCTTTGCACTCCAGCCAGCAATAATCTCTTTTCCTGCTGAATGCTGCATTTTTCCATTATAAAAACATTAATCTGTAGGGTATTGGGACATGGTCAGATCCTGCCAAGAACAAATTGTTAAGTAGTTGCTGTGCTCATTCCCTCTTAAAGTGGTAACTGTTGATTTTCATTTTGCAAAATAAGTATCATGGGGCAAAAATGTCTTGGCTGTGACATTAGAACTATTTCCCAGAAAGATTAATTCTAAACTGAGAGACTTGGAAACAAATCATTCTTAGAAGGTTCTGTTTGTTTAGCAGCTGTTGTTTATATATGAAACAAAGGCTATTTGTTTACAATTGTACGATATACTGTTACATTTCAAAACAAAGCTGACTTTGAAGTCTCTATCTTCAGTTGACTTTTGGTTATGGTACAATACATGAGTGTCAGGCTGACAAGGAACTGGTCATTCCTCCACAGGCTCTCACCCTTTGAAGGGTCAGATGCCAACTGCACCACCCAGAGGCACCATAGCAGCAACTCCTCTCTTAAATTGTGCCCTCTGCTTTCTTTGGAGACTCCCAAGTACATTCAGCACTTCAGATTCCTGCTTCTGTGACCCTGTGGCTATCCAACTCCCCTAAAGTATATGAGAGAAAGAAAGTTTCAAATAGGGATGTGCACAAGCTGACCTTCTCATTTAAAGGCACTTTCTGGAATTGCCAAAGAAAGTGCAAGGGCTTCTGTCAAGTGCATTTGTAGAAGCTGCCTGTTTGTTCCATGGGGCAGTCATAAAGACCATCACATGTACAAGCCTATTCACTGAAATCAATTGTCTATTGGATCTATTACAGCGTAATAGCTTTCAATAAAAAAATTATGGCAATAATGAATATGCTGAGATAATGAAATATGCAATAAAGGGAAGAATCTATAAATATGCAGTTTGCCCCAGGACACTCTGGCACAACTCCTGCCAAGATCAGTAAGAGTTATAGTCTTCTGTAAGATCACTTTGTCCTTGGACTTTATTGGCAGTTATGTTTTGTTGCAACCTAAAAGTGGAAATACTGTCAAATACTACATCAGCTCATCAGACAGCTTGTTTTTCTCCCATATGGTTAGATATTGAAGCAGTTGCCAGTCACTGTTATGGAAGCTGTGTCATACTGCTCCTATTCCCAAGTTACCACAATTTGGGAATGTTTATCTGTCTTCCTGTGATGACAAATATTGCTATTGTGCTGATGATAAATTCTGCAGTCGTTTCAATAGTATTTTTGCTGTAATTTATAAGCATTTGTAAGGCAGAGACAGCACAAGGGATCAAAAAAACCCTAATTTTTAGAGCCTGTATCTGCAAAAAGAGGAGGGTTGCAGCCTCTCCAAGACAGAAGTCCTTTGAGTCCTTTCATATTTGGTTGGATGAACTTTCCAGTAATTCTGAAATAGTGTGTTGAGAAAATTCTGGATTTAGTGACAAATGACTTAATAAATCCTTTCTTTAGCCTTTTAGTTGATTTCCACCAGCGAGAGATATTTAATTTAATATGTCATTGACTACTCTCAGGTATGAGGCTACCTCCACAAATCTTTTTATACTGTCACCTCTTGACTGGTTATTAAATTAGCGCTGTCTACAAATTTATTTGGTCATAAATTATTTGGTAATTATTGAGAAGTTCCTTTCACCCTGTGTGTCAGATGATTGTTGGGAAATAAAATGGAAATTAATGATTTTTTTTCATGGTAATTTAAAAGTGCTTGGGAATAAGTGGAATACAAGAGAAATTACTATGTTAAATATCTGAATTTGTCTTTTAGTATAAATGTCAAAGAAAATAAGGTCTCTGGACTAGACATCAAACTTTCTATTTATAAATCAGATTCTTTAGAACTGTTATATTTGGTTCAAAATAACCTGATGAGAAATTTTATATCTAATCAATTTAATTAATTGCTACAGCAGTCCTCTTTCTTTTATTCGGAAATTGGAAATGAATTAGAGCCTAAATGTCCTCAAAACATGTTTGGCTCCAGAAACCTCCTTCAGCTTCCAATGTTTACAAGCAACTAGCAGCACTGCCATTGCTGTTGTCCTTGGCCCAGCAAACAGGGATGGTATTTCAGGTTTTCTTTCTTTCAAAACACTGTGAGTGCCACTGGACACTGAGCACACTGGGGGTCTGTAGCTTGGCTCACCATGTCTTTGATGGGGAGTTGAGAGTCTGTGGTGTGAACAGAAGGATTTTGAAGCTGGAGACAATATGGGCTCTTATGTGTGGAGGTGACAGCAGCACATGGTGCTGAGATGGAGCTCACCTACTCCACTGCAGAGCAGATCATGGAATATCCTGAGCTGGAAGGGATCCACAAGGGTCATCGAGCCCAACTCAAGATGCTGCTCTGCAGGATCTGCTGCCTTTACACTCCACTTGTGTTCCTTTCCTGAGGAAGCTATCAACTCCCAACAACCAGCCATCCCCTAATATGAAATACAAGTCATGCAGCTTTCGTTATTTTTATTATTTGATGTCTCATTTTTAGTGTTGCTTGTCAAGAATCATTTACATGATGGCACCAAGGAAAGAATGAGGGAGCATTAAGTAACTCACAAGAAGCAAACAAGTATCACAGGCATGGCAAAGCATAAACTCAACTGCTGTACATTGATTTGAAAACAAGGTACTGTCCTGGTTCCAGCCAGGACAGGATTAATTTTTGCAGTAGCCAGGAGGGATCATGGCTAGGACCTGGAGGTTTTTCTATACCATCTCATGGTTTCTGGGGCTGGGGGTAAGGTGGTATTTTCCTGTTGAGTAAAGGTGGCTGAGGAAGCCCTTGGGTAATGCCAGTTCTGAGAATTGCTTGCCTCTCTCTTGTACACTTGAAACTTGAGAGGTGGTGACCACAGAGACGATTTTCAGTGTGCATTTTTTATGTATTTGGACCTGCTGTTCAATCCTAAATTTTCATTTTTGTGAGACAGAACATTCCTATTCAAATATGTATGTATTTCTTAGTCTGAAAAGCTGAGCTGATTTCCACCCGTTCTTTTTTGCTATTGCATGATGTTTGAAGGGTTGTGTGCAAAGATGGTTAAGCTGGCCTTGGTTTAGAGGAGTATTATGTCAGCCACAGAGTGGGACCAGGTTATAAAGTATGCACAGATGCATGTCTTTGCTGATAGGATCTGTCAGACCATACAAATGAACATAAATAAACCTATTCCTGCTTGTTAGACATGGCAGTGGAGGATAGGACCTGGAGCTTAATGAAGAGAAAGCACAAGCTTCTCCTGTCAGCCAGATGGAAGCAGATAACTTGGAGGTTTAGCTGCACTTTCAGTTAATCCATATGAAGTTCAGCTCAGTTTCACATAGAGGTTGTCTACAGATTCTATGCACTCTCTTTGCCCAATTCATGATCACAGTATGACAGCTCCTGCAGTTAGGTTATTGCCATTTACTTGGAACCAGGTTAATTTTTAGCCTGATCAGTCTGGTCATGCAGAAAAATTGACAGTTCTCTGTTCATGATTTGTCTATTCTTCCTCTCCTCCAAGTTTAAAAAAAACAACCAAACCAATAAAAATAATACAAAAAGAAATATTAAATATTAACTATTCAAAATTTGAATGTAGTTGGATAATACTAAATAGCATAAAGTTCTTGGCCATTTTATGACTTTGATTTGAATTTCATCTCATTATTAGTGCCAGGCTGGATGGGGCTCTGAGCAACCTAGTCTAGTGGAAAGTGCCCCTGCCCATGGCAGAGGGATTGAAGTTAAACTACTTTTAAGCTCCCTTCCAACCCAAATTATTCTGAGATTCTATGATTCTATGTCCTGAAAATCTGGAGGATTTGCGCGTGGAACACTCCAGTACAGCTCAATGGGGATCTGCCATCAAGCCAAGTCAGTCAGTAATTCTCAGCATTTATCACTTGATGATGTCTGTTACCACTAAGACTTTGTTCTGCTTTTGCTCTCAGCAAAAAAGGTAGCCATTTATGTTGCTGTAAAATGTTACATTTGTGGCTCTTCAGGTTAGTTAGGGACAGACCAGGCTGAAGGCTGTGGGAAGGTGTTGAATGGCAGGACAACCTCACAGGTGTCAGTTGCAGGTGACACTGCTCTCTGCTGTGTCACCTTTGCCAGTGGGGCCTGCCAAACTGGGCAGTGGCAAGTAGGGTCAGATTCTGGGTGAAGCTGAAGCATCCCTTTAACTTGATGAGAAAGACATTAACCTTCTAAAATTTTTTAATTCTCCAAGAGACTCAGGATATGACCAAAAGGCCAGATTTGTCTTAGAACTTAAATCCATTAATGTTGCATTTCTTACCACCATGTTTTTCTACCTTTTTAAAGTTAGCGGTCTCTCAGTGGAGATACTGAGCTGTTAAATGCTTCTTAGATGAGTGAGCAGGAAGGCTCAATCTGCACGTGTATTTTATATTTGGAGCCACAGCTCTGATGTTCTTTCTCATGCCTTCAGGATGAGACACTACCTGCAAGCACTGTTAGATGAAATCCTCAGACTTTGGTAAACAAACAAATAGTTCTGATGCTTGCATCCTTCAACTCATTTCAGTTTTCTCTGAAGTCCATGTCCTCAGACAATACTGCTGAATGTCACCATCCTGCTGCACAGGCCTAAAAATACAAGTCTGACATTGAAACTCATTGTTTTATTCTGATCCTCCAAATTTAATCTGCAAAATCCTTATTATACTGGCTTATTTAGCTAAGAAAGTGATAAAGTCTCTTCCATGGATGTCACTACTTGAGCACAGTACTGAAATCTGCTTAAGAAAAATACTAGTGATCTGGACCATAAAATTGATATCTTCTATTTCATTGTTTTTCACTTTTCTGCTCTACTCTTTTCCTGATGAGCAGCTGATAAGTAAATTTGTCACAGGTTTATGAGACTTTTGTTCTTTTACTATGGGAGCAAAAAAAAGAGTATTCTCGGGTACCAAAAACACTCTTGTCTCCAGAAGTTTCATCTTGACTAGGATTGTCCTGTTGGAAAAATTCAGGAAAACATTCACCACAGATGTTGCACACTGGTTTAAACAGAAGATTTTTAATTGTACAACTTAAAATTGCTTTCAAAAAATATTCCCTCCATGCCTCTATTTTGCTAGATCTTGGCTGTGGTTTCACCCAGCTTCTCTGGAGGGGAAGGTGGCAAGACTTGTGAATTCATCTCCCTTTCATCTGTAGGGTATTAATTTTTTTCAGCTTTTCTTTAAGACTTCCAGAGCTTGGAATGACTTCTGTTCAGCAAAAAAAATATGTGAGAGAACAGGAAAACAGACAAACATCCCTTTTGCTGCTTGCCATTTGCATAATTTTTTGTGTAGTTATTTGGGAGAAACCTGGCCAAACTAAATTAATCCCAAGGCCCCTTGACTGAAGAGTGTCCTGAATTTCAGTGTTTCTAGGGAGTGAATTTTACACCACACAGCAAATGTGCAGCCCTGAGCCAGTGTCCATGGCTCATGCAGTGTGTCCTGCTTTGGCTGTGATTGGCAGAACAGCTCCCAGCACCCAGTGTCATCCCTTCATCTCTTTTGTTTCTTCCCATCCTGTTCTCCTCTTAAAATTATGTGTTACCCTGGACTTCACCTCCTGCTTCTATGTCTCTCCTTTTAAGCCAGCTGTGAGTTTCTCAGCTGATTGAACTCTTGCTGAGAGATAACTGCACATTGTTTCCATGATCAGCAAGGTCTCTCATCGACCAGCTTGTCTTACCAGAAAAGAAATCTGCAAAATATTCACAGTAGATTTAGCTCAAGCCACAGACTGGGCTTAAGCATAAAAAACACAATGAAAAGAGAGAACTTGTCTCTGTCTGTTGTCCCTGGACTGTCTGTGATGCCAGCCAGCTCTGCTGAATGAAAGCATGGCTTCAGAGCTTCCAGTAGTGATGAGCACTTCTGCCTTTACAAATGCCACCATGAAATTCTTCACATACAGAGTCAAATGTGTCTGTCCTCTCACAGCCTGAGCTGGCTTTGTCAGCTGGCATCCTCTTGTGCAGGCCTGAGGAAGCAGAGTGTTTCTCTCTATCTGAACTGATAATTTTCTGTGGCTATTTTTAGAGACCTGAGGGTGGACTTTTGTTTTTTTCCATTTCTTTCGCAAATGAAATTTCAGAGTGCCTCACTGAGTTTTGACTGCTTGTTTTATTCCTTATGTCTCTTCAGTTATCATTACTCCAGGGTGATTCACACTGCTTTCTAAATGCATATGTTTGGATGCCTATTGTGGGGAGCTTAGCAACTGCATCACGCTGAAAGCCCAGGCTGGCTGAGGCACGGCTGATGCTTAACCTTTACTTCTCTTTACAGGGAAAAAGTCACTGCTGTGAGCTCATGACTGAGCAATGTTCTGAAATGTTTGATTATCCTGCTTTGCACCTCTGCCTTCTTCCTCCCACATCTTCTCCTTTCCTGGCCATGGTGCCTTTTTTTACTGTTACCTGTGGTCCTTCAAATGAGATTTTGCGGCACTGGCAGTCATAGGCTGAGACACCACAGGTACATCAACAGAACCCTTACTCTTGGACAATAGTTCTTCATTTTAATTATGTGACATGAAGTCACAGGCCAGACTTTCCTCTGTCAAATTATCTCAAATTACTCTATTATTTTTTATTGAATGTTCAGTGGATAAACTGAATGGACAGTCTTCAAAACTCAGGGCTTAAATCCTAAGCCTTGCCTACTTGTCACTTTGACAGAGTTTTAGCTTAGATTCAATTCACTCTATATGACTTCAGTCATATCCTTTATTCATAACATTAGTTTCTGGTTTTCTTCTTAAATCTGCAAGCTAAAATAATTTCAGATAGAATATTTTATTTCTGGGGACTGGCTGACTGATGATTTCTAGAAAATTTAAAAAAATTAAAAGGAAAGAAAGGAAGAATTTAGCTTTTTAAAACTGTGTCTGCCATCAGTGTATGCTTGTCAGCCTGCTCAAAAGTAAATAGTAATACAAATTGGAATAGTGCTTGTTAGATTTTAAGCACAAGCAAAATCATAGACTGACAAACTGCAAAAGGCTACTTGTTTTTGAGACAAAAATGGTCTTTTAGAGAACAAATTTCTACCACAGTTTATATAGAGAGAGAATAAAAGCTCTGTAATGGACCAAATGGAGAAGGTAGGCTCTGTTAAATGGGTAGCAATGGAAACAGAGGCTCCATGTTTCCCCTGAGTTGCATGGCAAATATGAATAAGTCCTTCAAGGAAAGCTTCACTAGAAACTGAATTTACAGCATGTATTCTTCAAGCAATTATATTCAGACATTTTCTACAGCAATGCCTGGAGACTTTTAGGACAGCATGCTCTTTAAGCCATCGAGGTGCTGGTGCTGGACCCACCCTTGGTGGCTGCTTGGCCCATGCCAGAGCTTCCATCTGCTCTCATACACACCACACAGAAATCTGCTGCATTTTATTCATCTTTCCATCTTTATCTTTCTTTATCTATCCACCTTTATCATCTATTTTAGGTTATTTTACTTGGTTGTAATATCAAAGTGGTTAGGTTTATCCTCTTTGCCCATCAGCAGCTTGGTGGGGTAGGAAACACACAACGGTAATACCAAGCCCACCCTGCGTGGACTTCAAGCTGGGATTGCTGCAGGTCAGGCTCTTCCAGCCTGCACAGAGCCGTCTCAGTCCTTCAACCACTTGTGAGAACCCGAATCCCAAAAACAAAAGCCTTTCTTTCAAACCCTTTGCTTTCTTAACCTGTTAGGGTATAAATTCAAGGCTCCACATCTGCAAGCCCGAAGGTCAGCACTGAGCCTGGGAGGTTTGTTTCTCTTAGCCAGTCCCTCAAAGCACCCACCTCAGCAGGCACAAATTCCCTACATGGAAGATCTTTCACCTTGCTGAAAGCACAAATAGGAGAACTTGTGGCAAGGTAAAGGAAGGTAATGACTTTTGGAAGATGTTAACTGGATAAGAACCAATATCAGCATCAAATTTATTCATGAATTATGTGGACAAACATGTCTTCATTTATAAAAGGCAAAGGGGTGTTCATAACTTACTGTAAACACAGGAGAGTAAATATAAAATTAGACACTAGATGTTAAAAGAAATGAATGTGTTTATGATTAAATATGTACAAATTATCATGAATACGGAGAAGTATATTTTCATTTATTTGCTGAACAGACCACTGTGAATGACAGCAACTAAAATTTAAGCAGTAAAACCAGCAATGGCACATTAAGAATATTTTGGGGACTTGTCTTCTGTTTAAAAATTGAATTGTTGATCTTTTTTCTAATGAAAGTCGAAATCACAGACCTGCTGTTCCTGCTCTTAATTGCAGTCTGGAAGTTAGGCAGTGTTCTGATGAAGGTGAATCCTTGCAATTAACAGTGTTAAATTCATTTTTTAAATGAATCTAGCAAAATAAATCTGCCATTTTGCATATGGTAGCATATGTGATTGTTCAGCATGAGTGCTGCCCTCACATATCTTAGTATAATTAATTCAACTCTTAGTATAGTAAACCCAAATGCCAAAAACATTATTATTGGCTGGATTAAAATACTGAGACTTTTACATGTAAAAAATGCTGTTATTTTCTTTTCTTCTCCCCATTTTAATATTTCTGATCTTGAGCTCACTTTGTAGAAAATAAAGACCAAACTTCAATGAAATATGAGTATGCCTTCTAATTAGGGCTTGATGGGAAAGGGGTTTTGGTTTTGGCTTTTGGGGTTTTTATCTTCTGAATGAGGCAGACAGGCTGCAAGCTCCACTTCCCAGTCCAGGTGTCTTGATGGCTTTATTACCCATTGCACAGGAATGAAATTCTGCCTTTCTGCTTGCTGTCTCCCTCATTCTTCCTTTCCACTCATACTTGTTTTGTTCTATCCCTAATCACATGTTTCTGCAAACTATTCTTTCTACATGTATTGGGTGTCACAAGATTATTTGGTTTAAGGTCATGAGACTTCAAGTTCTGCTTTTTTTCCTGCTTTTAATGGGCCTCTTAGAAAACCCTGTTAAGTTGAACTCTGCTGAGTAAAATAGAAGGGTTCAGTATTGGTCAGACCTCAAATCTCAAGTGAAGCTGGTGATGAAATACAGCATTAAAAAACAATTTCTCCTGTGAGGCCCTAGAACACCAGCACTTGCACCCCCACACTTCTCCATCCCAGAAGGGTTTGAGACTTCTTTCTTCTCCTGATCTGAGCCACTGATTTGAGTGGAATTGTTGTTTGAATTAGATGAAAGGATGGAGCTGAAGGCTTGTGCTGGAAGCACAAGCAGATAGCTGTGTTAACCAAACAGTTGAATTGGTTCTTGTGCTGAAGTGTGGCAGCTGAGTCTCATGTCCTAAATTTATTTGTGTCCTGGAATGAGAAGATGGACTATCATCATGGTAAGACCCCCATGACACTTTTGTTGTTTTGGGAAATGTTTGTTATTTATTAACTCATGTAATAGTCTTGTAAGGAGGAGTTAGCCAGTACAACTGAAAATAGCAGGAATTTTAGCACTCAGGGTTTGTCTGTATCAGACAGTGATTTCTGAGAGCATCCCCATGCTTCCTGTGCCTCTGGAGTTAGATGTCAGTCTCATCATTCCCTTGGGCCCTGCTGCCAGCTCCAGGGCACCTCCTCACCAAGGGGACTGAGCTGCTGCTGTGGCCTCTGCAGCCCTGGGCTGCCTGGGCTGTCCCAGGCTTCCCAAACAGAGCAACTGTGGCCTTATTTAAAGCTCTAGTGGAATTCCAAAGCTTGAGTTGGTGGTTTTCGTCAGGATTTTTTAATTAGTAAAAGAACAATACCTCTCCTTTCTTCTATAAATCCATTTGTGCAGCTCTGTTTCTGTTAGTGGATGTAAGCTGCTCTGTGTTACTCATAGGCAGGGTCTGCTAAGGGCTTGAAAGGAAGTGGGATGTTTGCAAGACAGTGCCTCCACCTGGGTTTGAAACTACATCTTCCAATCTTTTAATTAATTTTCTGATTTTGCCTTTTGATTTTTAGCACTAGTATTTCCAAAGTGTGGGAATAAACTATCCTGCAGCAGGCTATAAAAAGTTTAAGAATGGAAATATAGATGCATTCTATTCTACAGAAAAGATGCTTCAGGATTTCCATTGGAAAATCTCATTAGCTTTAATTTGTCAGTATAAATCACACACCTTTTGTTGCTGTAGAGTAAATAATTGTATTCATAAAACATTACAGGGGGTGTTAAAAACTACACCAAACACGACAACAGCCCTTGCCCCCCATACAGTGCTGCATGAGACCCGCAGGAGGATGGCCCAGTCATTAACCCAGGAAGCAGCTATTGATTTGATGTTACTATGTTTGTTACTGAAGGGCTCTGACATTAACTCAAGATTCCTTGCATGGCATTTGCTAAGTGCCTCTGTTTAGTGTTCAGGACCACACATAGTTTGGTTGTTTGGGGTTTTTTAAATTGAGATCACTGCGAATAAAACCCAGTATTTGTCCTTGCTAAAATTTATTACCTTATCTTTCCTTCATTTTGTTCTCTTATCTTGTATATTTGAGTTCCTCACTTCCAAAGTTTAGCCTTCAGTGTGAAGAGTTCTGTTTATCTACATAATAGAATTAGTAACCAGATATATCAACAAAGTAAACTTGTCTCGCAGGAGAAAAAATCTCCCATTTTTTTAACCATCCAGGGAAATAATCGCTGGATCCTGCATATATTCTGGATGAGATCTTATCCCAAAATGTTTTTGTACTACCCTGATGCTCCAAGAGCTCATTTAGAGCAAGCATGCCATCCAGGAAATGACGGGAGAGCACTGTATTCTTGCCAAGCCTCAAATATTTGCTCTGAGACAGCCCTTGTCAACTGCTTGCAAAGCTGCAGAGGGGCCAGGCACCAAAACACTGCCCTTCAGGCTTGGCAACCAGATTAGGGGACTGCCATGCATTTTTCAGACATGGCCACAAGTATTTATTTTCTTGCTAAGGCAGTGGCTTGAGTGTAAATTCATTCTGACTTCTTTAAAACCTCTTTGTTTACCTTTGTGGTTAGATGATTTTCAAGGAAATAGAAAAAGAAAAAGGTGGCTTGAAATGTCCCAGAGTTGAACAAGTACAATAAATCTAGTGGAGTAAGGATTACCACCCCAAGACATACAGATGCTCCACAGCCCCTGTGTGGGAGAGGAGATGCTGGGCACGAATCTCCCTAAAAGAGAGGTGGAAATCTCTGTTCTACCATGGCATTCATCCTCCAGAGCATCCCAGAAGAAGCCACAAAAGGGCTCCTTATTCATGGCATGTCTGGCAAATGGTGAGGTCAGCTCTCGGTAAGAGTGTCCCAGCTCTGAGCTAAGCAATTTCTGTGTGGGGGTGGTGTTTTTGTTAGCATCAGCACAGCAAGCACAAACACAGGTTTCGTGGAAATTTGATGATCCTGATAAAATTATTCAGTCCAGAAGATAAACAGCAGCACATTTGGGTTTGTTTAATCTACCATTTTCTTTTCTTTTGACTATAAAAAATGTGACTTGAAAAAAACCTCCACGCAACGTTACAGCTGATCTTGCAGCATAACAACACATTTTGATCAAAAAGTGGAAAATTTTGATTAGAAAATGCCAAATGATGCTCTGAGAGGTAGAGGCAGCTCATGACCATGCTTTGTCTAAGGGATTAAGTTCTCCCCACCATGGTTGCAGTTCATGGCATCTTGCTCTTCTGCAGCAGAAGAGGTCTGAACCTGTGGCACCAGAAATGTGAGTGGCCTGCACTGCCATCCCCACAAAGCACCGCACCAGCATTTCTGAACTCTGAGAGTATGTAGCCTGTTATTTGATTTTAAATTTCATGGAAATCAGACACCTTTTAAGGAGAAATATTTTATTTAAAGAGCATATTTTATATTTATTTTCATAGGTAGATTTTGGATGGGCAGCAGTCTTAGTTACCCATAGATACTGAACTGCCAGTGAAGTTTTGTAGGAGTGAAGATAATGATGTTGCAATTCAGATTATGCTCCAATGCTGGTAATCACAAAGTGGGTATCACCACTCCTCTGCTATCTTATCTTTGAAGATTCCTTTCAGCTTGTTTCAATGGGTGTGTGCTGGTGAAGAGCACAGTACGATGTCCCTTAGCAAAAGGAGTTTTCTGGCAAAACAGCTATTCAATAAAGCATATTTTGAATGTAAAACACTTACACAATAATCAGGTTTCACTTTATTTTGGAATATTAAAGTTTTCTTGGACTGAGATAAGGTGATCAATCTAAATGTGAGAATTTCATTTAACCTGGTAGCTAAACAGAGAAAATATCAAGTGCCAAATCCAGTTTGGACCTGCAGCTTTGCAAAGCCTCTGTCCTGAAGCTGTATTTGAAAGTAGATTTTGGCTGAGAGGTAGTGGGCTTTTTTTTTTCATGGGGAAGGTGGCATTTCAGGCCATTTCTTTTTTACTGAAAGACTGTCAAGGTGAAATTCTACAGTAATAAGCAAATTAATAAAATCTAATTTTTTTCTCCTTGAAATTTACTGATTGATTCAGCTCTCCTTTTAGTCCCATGGCACATGAGGTAAATTGGAGGAGGCAGTAACTCTATTAACAAATAAAAGGTATAGGGGATGGCCCCTTTAAGTAAAGGATGGTTTACTACCTTAATAAGAACCATGGTGTGATGCTTCTGCCCTTGAGCACTCTTTTCCTTCTTTGATGTCTTCTATCTATTTATAAAGTGCTCTGAGATTACAAGGATGAGGCACTCCATATAAAGTACAAGGTCGTTTTCTGTCTGCATTAAAAAAGGCAAGATAATTTATGTTTTAAAAAGACGGGGAAAGAATTCGGCAAAGAAATCAGCTTGCCATATTTTGTTATAAGATCCAAGAAAAATTGATAAAGCTGACACACTTTTCCGTTAAAACTTAAATTACATACATAGCTTTAGAAAGATTCATCTGGTTTTCCACTCAGAGGAAAAGAACCTGAAAAAATAGAAACTAAATCTTAACAATAAAAAAAATTGCTGAAAGTTGAAATGCATGCAGAATTGTGGGTTCTGGGCTGTAATTATAGTCTAATTCAGGCAAACTGCAATTATACATAAATAATAAGTTGAAGTTACACTGCCCTGTGGAGATGAAGTACTGAAACCAATCTCTGTTTAAGGGAAACTTGCTATGCCAAGGTGGAATAAAACATGCTGAAACAACCATAAAAATTGCTTGGTCTGTGCAGCAGGCTTTATTTTATTAAACATGTTGAAAATGATACATCTAAAAATATCTAATATAGTGGTTCTTCTGGCTGGTATAATGGATTTTTTAGTTTTAAGGAGCAAATCAAAACACAGAAGATAACTCCAGGATCAGTTCAATACCATGTGACTTTTCGATGCTGTTTCCAAGGTATGTGAATCCACACATGCAGGTAACCAGGGTGACCACCAAACCACAGCTGAAATGCAAGGAGTAGATTTATTTCATTACCTTATTAACAACATCAGGTGGAGAGACACATGAGGACACAGGCTCCATCAGGCTCAGTCCATCCCAGTGCCCACAGGCACATGGGGACATGGGCTGCTGGAGGCTCAGTTTGTCCTAGCAATGTGTGGGTGTGAGCCCCTGCCTGCCCCACTGCATCGCAGGGCTTCATGAATGTGCAGCTGTGAAAAGCACAAGGCTGTGCTTTTCTGGTCTCTGAGCTTTTGATTTCTCACTCTCTCTCCATCAGGAAGCCCAAGTGTGTCTGTGACAGTGTGTTATCTCTACACAGGAATTCCACTTCTGAAAACAGGGGGAGGATGAACAACTCTAGGCATAATAACTGGGGTTTCCCCACTCTGGTATTTTTAGCATTCTCAGCTGCAAGGTCACTTGGGTGAATTTACTTCTTTGATATCCTTGTGCTTTCAACTCTTTCCTCCCAACACAAGGTTTTGATTTGTGTTTCTAGGCTAGACCTACCACTTTTATGGTGCCCAGGTCCTCTTTGGCTGAGGAAAGCTTTGGATTTTAGGAATCCTACAAGGGCTGGTAGGAGTCTTGACTTGGCTGAGTTTATACAATCAGGCTCTTAAGCCCTGCCCTGTGTCACTGAGGTTGGCAGGCTGGGTGCTCTGCACTGGGTGCAGCGAGTCCTCGAGGAGGGCCCCATCCTGAAGTCCATCCCATGCTGGATTCCATCTGCCAAGAGGTCCATGGAGCTCCTCCTTCTCAGCTCAGCATATCCACTGGCAAGACCTTTGGAGCAGTCCACCTTCAAAAGCTCTTCAAGCACATTGAACTACACAGTCCCAACTCAGCAGAGCTGCCAAGCCCGTCCTTCACTGCCCTGCTGAATTACAAGTGAGTTCAGCTGTCATGTTCATTTGTACACAGAGGCCAATAGACTGTCACACTGCCTGCTGTGCTGGGTTAGAAAGAGAAGATTAAAAATGACACTCTTTTTTCTTGTGTCCCACAGATAAGAGGTTTTCCAGTTCCTTTATTCTCAGGAGTTTAGGAGTTCTTTGAGACTGGCTGTTACGAACAAATCCAGTTAGCCGATTATCTGCTGAAAAACCACCCTAATAAATACCAAAGATTTTGAAAAATAACAAAAAAACAACCCAGCCCCAAGCCCTTATGCTGTCTTTCTTTGTATTTTAATTTAGCCATCACTCCTCTGGCTGACACATATATTACATAAAGTAGCAGAAACGAGTGAATTATTGGACATGGTGTTAATTTATTCTTGCCTAACTCTGGGCCCTGCATGAGGGCAGCTATTGCTCTGTACATGGCAGATATTTGATATGGTGTGTGTCCTGCTATTGTGACTCTGTAAAGCTTCTGAGGATTAGCAGTGAAAGGATGTAGAAATATACTGCCTGAAATTTCAAACACAAAAGTGAGATAAAAAGAAATATATAGGAAAAATTGGCACATTAGTCCCTAAATCTTTCAGGGAACCAGATAATGTAGGTTCAATTTCTGATTCCACTATCAGTTTTTTATGTGACCTTGGGCAAATTGTTTAACTTCCCTCTCACTACTTCTCTTCTATAAAACTGAAACCAGGCTTTGCCAAAGGAAGAGGAGAGGGATAAGCCTTATTTCAGTACAGAGATCATCTCATGTGGACAATGGGAGTATGAATCAATTTCTTTGAAGAAAATAATTCATATGTTTCTCCTGATCTAGACATATAATATGCAGTGCTTAAATTTTCTCTCTTTTCTGTTGTAGGTCTCATATCTGAATAAAATAGATTTTACTGAAAACTAACTGCCCACACCTCCCCAAAGCCATTCACTCAAATAAAAGCAGATATTTGACCTCTTGAAGATAAAAAATAAGCATTCTACTCAATTTCTTCCCCCATTAAACTGATACAGTTTTTCTTAGAAGAATTACCTTTGGCAAAACATTTAGTTGTTATAAATCTTCAGAACACTGTGGCAGAAATTGGATCAGAACAGTGTCTTACACATTTCAACAGCAGCTATAAAAATATGGAGAAGATTAAGGTTTGTCTCTTGTCACCAGTAGACTTTTGCTAGACCTCCCTTGGGCTGACAGCACTTTTAAACATTTGCATGGCCTAGGATTTATATCCTAACTTTGTGCAAGTAAAAAATTACCCTAATTGGTATCAAAAAGTCTTAGTGAATGTATTATTTTGGAAATCATTTATTTCGTTTCATGCTGAAGTGAAATAATATGCTCTGCCTTGAAGAACTGCTTCTGTTCCACAGTTTACATACCATGAATAAATATTTAAATCACTCTTTCCTGTGAGCAGAGCTCAAAGGGGAAAGCTTGGCCACTCTTTACCGAAGCCAGGCAAGATGTGGTGCTGCATTCCAGCTCCTGAGGGCTCACAAAGAGCTGAGCTTCATCCTGGTCCCACCACTCTGTGGCCAGGGGAAGGCTTTTTGCTTGGATTGCTCTGTAACCTCCTTGCTGTATATTTCAGAAATACCAGAGATCTGACCTGCAAAACAAAATGCCTTGAAGCAGAATCAAATTTATTATAAAGAAAACAGGTGGTTTTGACCTCTTATAATGTAGCTATCTGGAATATCTGGTGGGGGAGGGGGGGAAAGCATAGGATATGTAATTAAAATTATCTAATATTGCACATACATAAAGACATTGAACAGGGTAATTTACCTATTTCTGTCACTTCCTAACTTTTCTGTGTCTAACTTGGCATCTTTGGTTGTATCCTTTACTGTTTGTGAGTAATCCAGGCAGCACATGCTCTCTGAATGAACAGATTTTAAAAACGTCATTATTCATATTTTGATGAGCAAAACCTCCTCCTCAAACATCAGTATGTACAGAAATCACAGTCATCTGAGTACTCATGGGAAAGGGACTGGAATGGTAGGAAATGCAGAAGTTATGATCTAGCTTACTTTTCATAAGCTCATTCATTCTATCTGCAGTTTCTTATTTGCGAGTCTCAGGTCTGTCTAAATACCTGCTAATTCAGAGAAAGTACAGCTCCACTGTTTTCTCAACACTAGTGAAAAAGATATTTTTATGTGTTCATCACAATAAAAATGTTCTCCAATTTTTTTTTAACAATGATTTGACAGCCCCTTTCTTTACAAGAGTTCTTTCTCTTAGAAGTTGTCTTTCAAGGTGTCCCTGAATTTTTTAGCATTATGCACTGATGTGGTACAGGAATAAGGCTGAATTGAAGGGCTTTATTCTAGGAAAATACAGAAGGTTTTGTCTCTTTTCTGTCCTGGAACTGCTTTTTAAATTCCTTTCACATTTAAGGGTCAAGCTCTGAGGAATACTTAGGTAATATGCATTATGAATTGCACATGGCATGCTGACCTATTTTTCAATACACTCTATTTATTAGCAGACAAATCCCTTTTTTTTCTTTTTTCATGTAAAGTTTGCATCCAGGCAAAGGATACAGCAGCACTTGGTGATCCAGACCAATGAGTTATTCTGCCAGGTTCTGCCTTGTTAAATTTACACACACCACATCATCTTCTTGACCACATTTACCTCTCAAGAAGCAAGTGCCTGAAGTAAAGGATATTTAGTTTTAAAGCAGTTGTTTTTGCTTCATATGTTTAAACCTATTGAATAAATATCTCTCTGTAAAAAGGCTTGTGTCCCTGCAGTGACTCTTTGGTACATAGAAAACACCAGAAATTATTGTACTCTACTGGAACAGCAAGCAGGCAACCTTTGACAAAAACATGAGGAGACAAGAGATATCTTAGTTACAAACATTCCTGTTCTTAACCTTTTGTTTCATTGCTCATAAAGAAAAAAAACCCCAGCTTTTTAAAAGGAGTTAATGTGCATGGATGGCATAGACACAATGGTTTCCTGAGGGCTGTGAGTCTAAATATAGAGGTGGGTGCTGGCAGTGGTCTGTTCCCCCTGGAATGCAGATGATCCACTAAATTCCTTGGAGAAATGCACTGAACTCCTTTGGTCAGAGAGGGTTTGGTTACATGGACAAGGTGCTGAACAGTGTTTCTGCTTGAAAAGGGACTGGTACAAATAAATAGGTGTGGAGCACTGAAATGCAGGTGAACTGCAAAATAAATGGCATAATTCAAAATAGCTCAGATGACACACAGCTTATTTCCCTCTCTCAAAATATTACTTCAGTCTCTGCAGCAGCAGGAGGGCTAAAGGCTTCTAGTTCCATCAGAAGGATTTAATCAGTCCAAGACAGGTGGGCATACATACAAAACAATAGGTACAGAAAAGGTGGTGTCTACAGATGTGGTTTAATTCTGTGAAAACACATGTAGCTGATTATGTTTTATAGTAGTGCTACTCCTCAGCTCAAGGCATAGACTGACACTGAGGCTGAGGTGTAATCCTCCTGGAAATGCTTACTAAATGTGTGTAAAATCATGTAGATTCTTTCTTTCTTCCTTTCCTTTCCTTTCCTT
>VYZP01036163.1:13465-89745 GCA_013400635.1 Hypocryptadius cinnamomeus
AAAAAAAAAAACAAAAAAAAAAAAAAAAGAGAGAAGATTAACGAATAAAAAGAAAAGACAATTAATTAATTAATTCAAGTATGTTAACTTCTCTTAAGGAGATGTACAAGGTGATGTATTAAAGTTATCAGCTAAAATGAGCTAGCACTTCTGGTAAATACAAGACCAACAGATAATTAAACAGATTAGCATCATTAATAATTACTTGCTGAACAACAAACTAATTTTTTTTTCCTTTCAATTCACTTCTTAAACCCTGATCACCTCTAAAGATGATTAAGTGAGTCTGTTTTTAGGACTGATCAGCTCTGCTCTTTCCAAATCCTCACAGAAATCAGTGTATTCTTCCCATTGGATATGTGTTCATCTAAGTTCAGCCCTTTTGTCATGGGATCTGTGGATGCAGCCAAAGTGAAACATGTTTTCTACCTGTCTGCTCAGAGACGAAAGGTCTGACTGTACAATGCTTCCAGTGCATGCCCCATCAGACAGGGAATACACAGGAGTGTTGCATCTTTTCAGCTGCAGCACTCTCTGGAGTGGAAAGGAAATCTTTTCACGGTCCATTCCTATTTGCTCATGCATGCCAAATGGCTAACATAACACTTCAGCTGGCTGCTTTGTTTGGAACCACCCTAAGTCTGACTCAGGTCCATTAAAACCATAAGGAATACTGCAAATGGAGCACTTTGCATGCTTTCTGGATCAACACACAGAAGCAGAGAGAGCTTGCTGCGCTGAAAGGCTTGTTGAAGGGGGCTGGAGGGCTTCCTGCACCCTGCTGACAGCTGCTGCTGCTTGCCAACCAGGGAAGCACCTCATCCCACGGAGAAGGGCCTCACCAAACACAAGATGCTGTGCATGGCATGGCCCCTCCATCAGGAGACTCACAGGGTAAGCAAAGGAGAAGGGCAAGCACAGCTGCCAGCTGACTGAAGTACAGAGGGAATGTAATGTAAAGGAGCTCACACGTATGTTCAGATTAGGTCTGCTTTGCACCCAGCACATTAAAGAGAATGACAAGATGGAGGTGTTGGATTGACAGGAACAGAATGCATACCCAAATCCTCTGAGTCAACTTTGATCCATCCTGCTGTGTAATTTTTAAATACAGCGATGAAGGAAGAATGAAGATCAGCATATTGGCAGAAGTGACCCCTGCAAAATTCAAATGAAAGAGTTTTGTTAACTGTCAGAAACAGCTAATTATTGCATTGCTGATTAGCAACTGTTTTTTTATTAGTAGTACAAAACCAGGATACTCTACCTACAACTCCAAAAATATCCTTCATAGATGGGATAAAAATGACTAACAGGTTGATGATAACCAAAAGAACAAAAGTAACCAAAATATGACGGCATAAGTCAAATTTCGTTTTTCTGGCCATCTCGAATAATGATGAACGCACCTGTAAGGGGAGAGAGAGAGAGGAAGTTTTCTGTCAAGAATAGTCTATGAACCAATTCAAAGCTTCCCATGTTTATTTTAATTGGTTCTTCATGTGACAAGTGCTGCATAGATCTGTCAGAAATTTTGGGTTCCCTGAAGTAATGTCCTTTGTAATACTCCTTAAAATTAATTTGTTATTTCAGAACTGTAGGTACATGTGCATGTGCAGTAAGATATTCCTCTCTTTTTAACATGCCTTTTTGAATCCTTCTGCACTTTAAAAGAACTTCACCTCTGAGCCTGCTCCAGTAAAGTGATGTGATGTAAGAGAGGACCCTTGTGGATTCAATTTAAAACAGGTTTAAGACCTGAAAAGGTCTTAAGACCTTAGAAAGGTTTAAGACCTTAGAAAAGACTAATCCAAGCTCAAGCTCTTTTTGTAGCTGCAACGCTGTAGTCTCAGCCACCACTGGATTGTGGTTTGAAGAAATGTGCTGTGCACAGCTGTTACCAACTTCCAAACCATGCAGACCTTTTTACTTACAGTGAAAAACAGCACCGGCACGGTGAGAATCACCGCCACGATCACAGCCAAGCGCACGGTCAGGATCAGGATGTCATCTTTGCTCTGGTATTTGTGAAGCAGATCTGACTGCACATTGTCTATGGGAAAGACAGTAAGGTAAGTGTTCTGGCAAAAAGGCAATTAGTCCACAAAAATCATTGCTTAACAACAGCCTTCTTGAACAACAAGTGATTTATCTGTAAACAAAAGAGTATGGAATGAAACATTCTTGAGTTAAAACAGCACTTTGAACAAAATCCCAATGATCCCATTATTCCATATTAATCCTTTGGAGGCCTGAATTAGGGATGCATCTTAAATCATGACAGCACATGCCTAAGTCTAAGGTAATTTTCACTGTAGAAAAGACAACAGTGAGACATACATGGAAGCTTGCTTACATATGTACATTTATACAAAAATAGGTAAAGTGAAATCAGCTATTTTTAATTGGTTCTGTGGACTTTTTTTTAAGTTCCAAATGATATAAAAATAAACACATGCACTGCAATGGCTGAAAATATAAACTGCAAGGTCTTGAGCTAAATTCGTCTAAACAGCACATAAACTTCTAGCAAAAAGCAGTGCCCTTGTTCTCAACTGAGAACAAAGCCTATCTCGGGTCAGCTCTCAGCAGGACGCTCTGACATTTGCACTCAAATCCCTCAGCAGCTCCTCTGAGGGCTGCCAGCAGAGCCTGCAGCTCAGCTCCACGCTGGCCAGCAGCCCCAGCAGCCAAGACAAATCACAGGGGGTGCTTAACAGGGAGGTGCTGGCAATATTTTAATACAACCTCCTGCCAAAATGTTTCCTTGAAGCTGTGATAAATAGTGCAGAGCAGGTCTGCGTGTACTAACCAGCAGGAAAACCAAGTTGCTGAGGGACCTACATGTTTGCTTTGTAATTTTTAAATATCTAGGAGCAATAACCTAAAGGGGTGACTGTTAAGCATGCCACCAAACACACTTGCTGCCCCTTTTTAGGCCCATGCTTTGTTTCTGCCTGCTAATCTTAGAAAGCTGGTGGTAAAACATAACAGCTCTTAAAGGGAACTCAGTGGCCACGTCTAATTTACCATCTTTGGCACTTGGGAAAACCTCATGTATTCCTAGAGGCAGAGGGATCTGTCCTGCGGCAAAATGCCTACACTCCCCCCAGGGCGCCCTTCTGGGTAGAGACCACAGGTCAACACCACCTACGCAGTGCCTGAATCCCCACCAGGAGAAAGAAAACGCTCTCCCACCTCCCTGCAGATCAGGAGTGGGGTTTTCAAGCCGGGCACATGCACAGCTTCTGCAACACAGAGCTTACTCTGCTCCTGCAAGCACAGACTGCAACTTCTGTACCGCTCACGGGCTGCAGCCAGGTAGGAAGTGAAGGGCAAGGCTTACAGTTGAAGGTCTGTTTTCCTTTCAGCTAGATACACCACAGAGCCCAACCACACTGTGACCTTTTAGGGGAAGAAAAACACCTCTTTTCTGTAATTCTGCAATGTAAATATAGTCATCACTGCAACACTTTTGAGAACACAGCAAACAGACAAGTACTATTGGTGTAAAGAAGAAATGGTCACAATAAAAATACTGTTCTTACCCAGGTAAGGGTAGAGAAGAGGGTTAGAACACTGTAAGTGAACATATGAAACATAAGGTCTTTTCGGTCTCAAGGGGAAGAATGAAGGAATTTTATGGAGGAATTCTATATTCCCTCAGTGTCTTTTTTGCAGCCTGTCACTGCACTGACACTGCAGAAGGCCCAGCAGAGCTCTCCACAGCTTCCACCTGTGGGCCGTCAGTGCTGGAGAGCAGGGATGCCTAATGTGGGGAGAGGCACACAAGACACCCCAGGGATTCCTCCGCCATTCCCCCTCAGGAGGGCCAGAAGGACGCAGCCCCTACCTCCTCCATGGACTCCAGACCCTCGTCCTTGAGGGATGTGGGAGATTCCCAGAGAGGAGCGCCACAGATCTGCCTCCTCAGATCCCTGGGGCAATCACATCAGAATCTCCTCCCTGCCAAAGCGAAGGGGTCCATGCTGATTTACACCCACTTGCTCCCTGGGGCTGCTAATTTGATGCATCTCTACGAAAATGTGTTAGATGGGAGCAGCTGGATGAGAACGGCTGATGCTGTTGTCACTTGCAGCCTATTTGTGGGTTTATCGGGAAAATTAGAACAGATGACCTCAAGTTACTTCAACACATGTATACTCAAGGCCTCATAATCAGAATGAGAGTTTGAGAAAGCAAATATGAGATAGGCACACCTTTGGGACAAAAAAGCCACATTTCGTATTTATTTTTTCTCTTGCAATTGGTGGCTCACAAGGGACATTATCATGAATGAGGAGGTTGTAACAAAAATGCCACTTAGAATAGGGTGGTGAAGACTGATGGGTGACTCTGAGGTAAAAGGCAAACATCAGCTTTGTCACCTGTCTTGTAACCCCTTAACAGTCCATGGAAAAACACACTACTTTTCAACATTCTCATGATACTGGAATATGGGAGTTCCATGGTCAACATTCCCGGGAGTTCCCGGGCAACATTCATATTTTATCCTGCTTTACTTAACAATTATGTCTTTAGGGCATACATACTGTATCCTGTAGTGATACAACATCATTTGTTTGCTAACTGAATTGATATGCATGGAAAGAGACAGGGTGGGAGTCTCAAACACTGAGATAATCATCCTTTTGTGGCTGAGCTGGCACAACACCCAAACCTTCCCCACCTTCACTGCCAGTTTGTTTAACCAAGACCTAAGAGGTCAGCTCTAGGGACACAGGGAAAACATTTGGTCTGTTGCCTCTGTGACAAAAGTGTTACTAAGAAAGTGAAAAAGTTGTGATGGCCAATTTGTTACTCATTTCCTAGGACCTGCTCTCAAATCTGTCTCAATTTTTGCAAATATGCATGCTTCAGCCATTACCAATGCACACATCATTCAGGTGAGGACCTTGGAATAAAATCTTAGTGGGGCCCAGCTAATCCCCAATTCTGTAAAACAAATCTCTCCCTCATATTTTAAAATGCCTTTTGTAAATAATACTTTCTTTCTGTGCTTTTCATCCGCAGGGGAAAAGGAGGAAAGGATTTATACCTTCAATATGAGAACTACAAGGAAAATTATTTGGAAAAGTATTTTAATATAAGTGGATGGGACCTTCCTTTCCAGCTGGGATACACTATTGATTTTACATGTATCCCCTTTCTACTCTGATCAGTAAAGAACTGCATACTTACCGTAGAAAGTCAAATAGCCAAATATGGCAGTCATAAAGTACATCAGAAACATGGCAAAAAATGAGATATTTGAAACCAACTGCATTTTTTTCTGTGAACGGCTGGAGAAAGAACAAGAAAAGAACACATAAGAATGGTTGGGCTGGATTTTTCCATAGCTGTTTCAAAATGTATTAGGTGTTTGCATAAGCATAGTAATTCTGGGGAGACTCATGAATACATTTTCATTTAAAACAGAGCCTCACTGACAGCTGCACAAGGAAGAAAAGGACTGGGGAAAAGGACCCTTCTTGGGGCTTAAGTGAAAAAATAGTGGATGTGACTTGTGGGTCTGCTCCATGTCTGTACCTGCTTAAACAGTGAAGCCATGTGGAGAGAGGATGACCCTGAAACACTTTGATAATTAAATCAAAAGGTCAAAATGAAGGAAGCATAAAATTATACAGAGAGGAAAAAAAAAAAAACCAAACCCAGAATGTTCTGAATTACTGCAGAGAAATATTTGTGTCCCCATGGGTAGAAAATACTGGATTTATGCTGACTTGTAAAATAGGTTAAGTGTAAACATTTAATCTTTAGATATTTATTCTGAAATATTCACACTCTAGTACCTAAACTCGGACTTTTAAATCCACCCAAGATTGCCCTAATAAGTACCTGGGAACCTGCTCAAGTCACTTGAAATTTAAAGTACCCAGCAAGTGTCTGAGGGCAGTCATGGGTCTGACCAACCCTGACCTCTCCCCTGGGGCTTCCCCATGGCCCAGGACCCCATTGTAGCTGCCCAGGGCTGTCAGCAGTGTCACAGCAGAGCTGGTCTCCAGCTCCCCACAGCCCATCCCAGCTGGAGGTGTCAGTGAGACAGCAGTAACAACAAAGGTCTTTTAGTATCAGTAATGCTGAAAGCACTTTTATTTTCCTGGTACTGCAACAGACTTTTAGTTGCACTAATGCTGTGGAACAAACACTGCTAGTGGAACACATGCCTCTCCTATGCCAAATATCAACTGGCAGAGCTTGGCTCTCCCCCAGGCTGCTGTGTACTTCCAGGGAAAACTCCCAAGTATTGCATTATTCTCCACCTCGCTCGCCCCTGCTCCAGGGGCACAGCATGCCTGGGAGGCCAGATTTCCTAGCTGACAGCCATGCTTGATGAGTGTTACTAAAGCCCACCTCTGAATGGTACAAATGATTCAGAGCACCTCTGAGCTAACACTTTCCACGTAAAACGGTTCAAAACAATGCATTATTTAAAAAAAAATAAAAAAGAAGGGCTTACTCTTTAAGTTCGCTGTAAATCGGGAGGACTGATGGGTGGCACACAAATGCAAAAGCAATGGTGGGCAGAGCGTACACGGTCTGTTCAGAGAGAATTTCAGAAAATAAGTTAAGAAGAAGTATTTTCCCCAGTGGTCTGAAGAAATGTTCCATGTTCAACTACCTCAGCTCCAAGCTTGCTGGACTCTTCAACTGAACACTGAGAGCCTTTCTGAGAAGGCAGAAGACCTGTCAATTAGCATGTGTTTAACGAAATGTGGAAACCAGCGTGCTTTCAACACGAGGACAAAGTCTTGTGCTGGTGGCGTAAGCGCAGCACTGACTGTGCTCACAGAGCACAGAGCTGGATGCCACGCTGCTGCTGGCTTTGCCCCCTGGGATGGTTTGCCTGCCAGCTACTGCCACTGTTACTAGCACAGTGTCACGCGTGAAAGGGACGTGTGGTGGGTCACCGCTACACTACCCTGCCTTGGCATGGAGAGGGGTGCGCACTCATGGTGCTAAGGCTGAAGTCCTGAAGAGGAAGCCCGTATCCAGACTGTAAGAAAAGAGAACAGGAATGCAGAACTTACAAAGAAATGGATATTTCAAGGTACCAGACTGAATCCCTCAACTTCCCAGGCCAACAAAAGGACTAGGAGGGCTGTGGAGGGAGCATGCTTTTTCTTGGGGAAAGAGAAAGACCATTATGTCACCAGAAAGAGCAGGAGACTCCAAGTGGGACCTCAACCCCTGAACTTGGGTGGGTTTCAGTCTTCAGCCAAACTTCAAAAATGGTATCAGTGCTCAGGCACTTCCTGAAATTATAGGTAATTTGAGGTCCTCCTCTAAGGACAACATGAGTCTATTCTATATGCAGCTCTGTCCTGTCCTCTGAGATCTGCTTGTGCTGGTCACAGGCATCCCCTTCCCACACAAGACATCCTACGGCGCACCCCAGGCCTGACAGATTCAGTAAATGTGCTGGTTGCTTTCTGGAGGTCCTTCCTTGCCCAGGCCTTTGCCACCTCTCCCTCACTCACAGCACAGTACTGTTGTGGTGTCTCCATCTGTAGGGATATTCAGAAGTTGCCCGGACACAGTGCTGGGTGGCCTTGCCTCAGCACAGAGGTTCGACCAGGTGATCTCGAGGTCTCTGCCAACCTCGGATATCCTTCTGTTCTGTGAAGCTGTCCTGTCTCTCCTCTCACACACTGAAGTTGCTAAAATGACTGGCAAATTGTTGGCCCTTAGGGCAAGCCTCTGAAGTTCAGCTCTGGTGTGCCTAATTCAGAGGGACTGATCCTTCCGAGGTGCCTCCATTGGCTCTGAGTCAAATGCTGACATTCACTGCAGAAGAAGACTGTCCTTCAATGGTTTCTGAAATATACCTACACCTAAGCTGCCATGGCACAAGTTAACTAATTCTTGGTCCATCATGATGGATCTGAGGTGATGGTTACCCCCGACCAGAGAAAAGTGCTTCACCTGGCTTCTTCAACTGAAGCCGGTGGGTTAAATTAAAAAAAAAATACTTTTTGCACACCTCTGCTATAAATGTGCATTCCCTATGAAAGTGACTAAGACCCTGAGGACTACGCCCTGATGGATAAGGTGCTGTTTCACTGGGAGCACTGCATCCCAGCACAGCTGACAGGAGCCATCCTCCTGCTCCTACAGTTAGAGACAGCTGCCCTCTCACATTCTCTTAAACCAACTTTTTCTGCAGCTGTGTGGTGATGGAGTGAAGCATCCAGCTGAAAGACAACCAAATTTCTGCTGGATTATCTTTCAACTATATCCTTTTCACAATCCAGTTCACCACATGGCTACAGAAACATGCATCCTGTTACAAAGAAGTGGTTTGTGTGCAGAAGGACACAAAGGAGGTTATGGGCTTTGGATGCTGATGTGGCCTACTCAGCCTCTACTGAGCAACCCTAAAGGCACAGTTACAGCACAGATAGTAAGCAGCAGTGGAAAGGAAAAATTTCCTGAAGAGAGCAGTCATTGTCCAGTGGTAGCTTGGGCTCATAGCCTTAACACATCTATTACCAGGGCAGGACAAGACTGCAAGGAGACACATTCACCATGGCATCTCTGTAAGACTGGGCAAGGACACCTGTTGTGCATTAACCACTGGATCACAAGTGGAACCATGGAGAACCAGGCCCTTTGTGGTGCTGATCAGAATAAGAATATGGGGTGTAGGTGCATATATTATGTGAATTAAAAGTAAGTATTATAAAAAGAAACATACCTTGGAATTAAAGATAACATACTTTGGCTTACACGTATGTTCTGAGCTATTTGATAGGATAGATGATGTTGCATTTAGCCCTTGTCCATCACAGGGAATTTGAAACTTCTTGTAAATAACCTAGAATAAGAGGAGAAGATAGCTAATTGCTAAAATAATAATGAAAAGAAAATTAGAATTAAAATATCAGTGGAATTGTGGGCATCCTGGCCTGTATCAGCAATAGTGTGGTGAGCAGGACCAGGGAAGTGATCAGCACTGGTGAGGCTTTCCCTTGAGAGCTTGTGTCCAGTTCTGGGCCCCTCACTACAAAGAGGACATTGAGATGCTGCAGCATATCCAGAGAAGGGGAAGACAGCTGGTAGAGGACCCAGAGTGGGTCATAAGAGGAGCTGCTGAGGAAGCTGGGGATGTTTAGCCTGGAGAAGAAGAGGCTGAGCAGGGACCTTATTACTCTCTACAACTTCCTTATAGGAGGCTGTAGCCAGGCGGAGCTCAGCCTCTTTTTCCAGGTAACAAGTGACAGGATGAGAGGAAATTACCTTAAGTTGCATCAAGGGGCATTCAAACCGGACATTAAGAATTTTTTTTTAATGGAAATGGTTGTGAAGCATTGGAAAGACTGCCCAGGGAATTGGTGGAGTCACTATCCCTAAAAGTGTTCAAAAACACACAGGTGGATGTTTCACTTGAGGACACATTTTAATGATGAACAAGGTGCTTGGTTGACAGTTGGACTTTTCCAGTCTCTTCATTGCCGACACCTTAATAATTCTGATTCCAAGTGATTCATCCAATAAAGAAAGCAAACTGAACTTACCACTACCAGGAAAAATACCATGCAGCTTAATGAAAATCCACTGGTATAGCCAAGGTATCCTGAAAGAAATTAAGAGGAAGTCTCATACAGAATAATTTTATTAGTCTTATCTTGGTTTTTATTGTTTTTTGCTTCTGCATGAAAAGTTCAAATGTATTAAACATTTAATATGTATTGTGAACTTCTGGGCAGGACAAAAGCATGTGGGAGCTGGTGTGGGAGTCTCCCAAAGTCTTTCAAGTCTCCGAGCTTTTGGGCAAGCCTAAGCCTTGCTCTGACCTGTTGTGACTTCCTCAGGGTCACCTTTACCACAGTTTAACTAACTTTATTTTAAAAGAGGCTGAGATAATTGAAAAAAACCTGAAAGTGTGCAATTGCAATCTGAATGTGACCCAGGTCCCTTGAGTCATGTCAGCTGAGTTTGGGTTTTTGTCTCAAAAAGGAAGACCCCAAATGGACTTTGGTGCCAAACGTTGTCACCAGCATGGTTTTAAAAAAATACACTGTGAACCTACTGGCATTGCAGTTGGATTCAAACACATCTGAAAATGCAATTCTCTGTACATATCTTACTTAAAAGTCCAATACTTCCAATTAACCTCACCAGTAAAAATTTTTATGCAGATAGAAAAGTAACATTTTTTGTAATCTCACCATTTGTGAACTTGTTTTTATGGGCCGCACATAAAATTGAATTACCTTATGAAATTAAGACCCTCTTAACTGTAATTTGTAAATTCAATTTCCACAATTGTATGGATAAAGCTGGTTAATAATGAGCTCAATCACTGTGATAATTTAGGCCTACTTGTTTCAAAATGCTCAGAACACAGATTATTTCTGGATCAGGGAAGCTGCTTAGATAACAATGAGAGCATATTTTTCTTATTACAGTTGAATTTTCAGTTTGGCCATCAGTGGCACAATATCTGGGTTCCTCTTTTTGATCCTCGTGATGGCATTTTCATCTTACCTAAGTTCTTCAGGAGACATAAAGGGAGGATTATACAAAACGTCACTGTGACAACAAGGATCCGCCCATCCACGTACCATTCCCTGTATAAAACATTAAAAAACCATACCATGAGCACATCCTAAACATTTTCTGGTTTTCCTCACTCAGTCATCCTCTTTGATTGCTATACTTACAGAACTATCTTTGGTCTCCTTACCCTACAAGTTCCTACAAAAGTAGAGAAAGGATCACATCTTGGCTTTGTAGACTCATTAGGTATCTGTGGCACTGCTCTGACTCAGGTAGGGCAGATTTCCAGAGTCACCAAAGTATTACCCTACCATGGAGATCAGTGCATGGGTCTGAGAGGCACAACCACCACCTCTGTAACCTGATACAAGCCACCCTGCCACAACAATGAAAGATCACCCAATGGGCCATAGAGCACAGTGGGGCTGGGGGGCCACCACGAGTCATTTGCCAAACCACCCAGGCACGTGACTGGAGCAGCAAACCAGGCTCCAGCAGGCTGGCATGCACTAGCTAGCCCAAGTCTGCATCTCCTCTACCAAAGTGTTTTGCATCCTACTGTAAAGAAAGAAAGAGGAGAAGGGGCAGTGTTAGTGATGTTCTGTATGACCTATTTCCATTGCTTGGCCCAGTATAGTAGGAAAGCCTAAGAATGGAATCTCTACAGCGTTCTCCTACACCGCAGCACACCATATAATCCAGTGCAAGGGGTATTTACTGGTATTAAAAAATGCCACCCCTCTACTAAAGCAGCTGGTAAATGCCAAAGAGAGGTAAGGGGCAGAAATCTTATTTATATAAACATTCTGCAGTGGTCATATGCTAGTAGCAAAGAATTTCACTCTGTGGACATTGTTTCAGGGGCAAAATCGTGTAAGAGGCTGAGAATTCAGGGAAACACACAGTATCTTTAACTTGCATTGTTCCCAATATTTCAAGTGTTGCCTAACACTGTAAAATATTGGATTCTATGATAAGAGTTTTGTATATAACAAAATTCTTCATGAAAAGCTGGCGTGCAAAAAGGGCAACCGAAGTTTCATTTCCTATCCATCTTCTCCTTCCCAAATTTGTCTTGTCTTTTATTAACCCCCTGAGATATTCCTGTGAAAATCTACTTTGACAAACCTAAAGGGTATCCAATACTTCAGAGCTTTTGTAAACATATGCTTAAACTTTATTATACAATGTTAAATTCTACAGTCTAAGTACCAGAACTAATTTAACTTACGAGAAAGTTTCTTCTTCTCCCATTAGAAACTTAATGGCAGAAGGCAGCTCATTTTTGACTATGAAGAGATAGCTCAACATTGCTGGAGGAAGAAGAAGATAATTTTAGAAAATGGGTAAAATAGTTTGTGGAACAAGTACTGAGAAGCATCCTTAACCTTTTCCCACATCAGTGTCTGATGATGGAAGACCCCAAACTATGACTGTAAATTACTGATCACTCAGTAATGCAGTATTTTTAAAGGGCTGCATGCAAAGTGATAGCCACATATATTGAGGCCACTATATTGAGGAGCAAGAAGGTCCCTGGATGTCATGGAAAGAAGGAACCTGACTTGTTTGAGCAGTAAAATTATGGAGATATTCCTGGGCTTTGTTTTTCAATATTCCTTATTTCCTTTACCTCCAACATTCTGAAGAGATGTAGATCCAAAGACAATCATTTTCCCTGGGGTACCAAAGATCTGCTCACCAAGCTTTTCATACACCATGCAGCCTGCATGAGAAGAAGAGGAGAAAGGTAACAAACACACTACTGAAAGCTGTTGAGTCAAAGCATTTACGATTCCTTTTCAGCCAAGCACCTATCTATGCAGCCAAACCTGCCATTTCCAAGTAAATAGGGAGCTCTCTTGTAATTTCTAGGGCTGAAAATTATGTAGGTATATTTTCCTGACTTCTAGAAATGCTATTGTTGGCTACCAGTCACTTCTGAAATGGAAGCTCTTAATGAGAGTATGAGACGCCGTTAATGAGTCTGTCTATACCCCGAGTGACATGTTAAGTTCTGGTATCCTCATCCCAGCATATTAAGTTTTGCAGCTGCAATGAGAGCAACGTAGAAAGGCTCCTCTCCAGAAGAAACCCAGCATAGCAGGATCCACAAGTCAGCCCTGGCAACCTGGACACACACTACTGCCATTCTGCAGTTCTGCTTGCCTTGACTGAATGATCAAATGAGGACAGCCACTGGTTTAGAGGATCATTTATGGCTTCTAATGACAAAGCCTCCACTTGTGAATCCTAAGTGTCGTATGTTTTTGGTAAAGCAGGCAAAGGTGTAAAAGATAACTTAAAATTTCTTTCAAATATCTGTCAAGCTTGTGAAACTCCTCTATTAATTGGTTTGTGTTTATTTTTTTATTTTTTTTTTATTTTTTTTTACTTGTCTGTGATGTAGGCTGATAAAAAGAGTGGGCATTGTGAAGAAGGTGAGATACATAGGAACAGAAAGAGAAATACTGCAGATGTTATACTGGGCAGATGATTTTTAAAATGTATCCCACTATCTGGTTTTCTTTATATTACCTTACAGCTGACATTTCTGATTTAAAGTTTGTGTAAAAAGTAAGTTTGAGCTTAAATGTACCAGCAGCATAGAAAACGGGACTTAGATTTTGAGAGTAATGGGGCACAAATGTATCCACATTGAGGAAGCTGTACCTAGTTAAATAGGCAGTTGCTGACGTTATACATGCTATAACAGTAATCATGTGTGTCCAAATTGCATATTTAAATATTACAGTATACTTATGCACAGATTATTTTTTAAATATGGCTTTAGACATTGTTAACAAGGAAAGAGGCTCTTGGACTTCAGAACACAGTGTCATTTGACATAATACTGTAGGCAACTTCTAAACACTATCTGTGTTTAGATAGTGTATCTGTGTTACAGTTGCACTTCTCTCTGTGAAGGAACTGTTCCCTTTTATTTTATTCTAAGAAAACCACCACAAAGATTATCAGGAGTTTCACCCTAACCACTAAGGACAAACTGTATTTCCAGGTAAGCTTCACCATAGGCAAACATTCATTATATTTCATTTGCAATTTGATTTGTAATGCAAAGAAACAATATGAGCTGTTCCTTCTAGCTCACTGAAGATAACATTTCTGGGCAGCAGAATTCATTCTTTGTCATAAGTATTTCTCTTTACAGTGATGTAAATGCCATAAATTCTTCAAATTCTTGTTAATTCTAGGCTTCAGAACCAAAGTGTGTCAGGCCTTCCTATTGTGTCAGCAAAGTGATAGAAACTCCCCATCTTACACAAAGCACCTGGCCTCATCTGAATGCTTGTCACCTCTTGATTTTTGCATTCTACTGAACGGTGTAGCATCTTAAATTACCTGTTTCCTTTGAACACACCAACAAGAGATGTATTGAATAAATAGACAGCAGCGTGACCGAAACCAAAAGCAGCCTAAAAAAGAATGGAAAATAAAGTTTACCATATGAGATGAGGTCTGATGTTGCAATATTTCATGCCAGGTCATGTTCCTATTGACTCTGAGAAAATTTTTTATTCTCCTGACAATGCAATAAGCCCTAAAATACATTCCTGCTTGCAGTTCCACCATGGAGGTAGAAAACTCTGCATGTAGAGGGATACAACCAAATAAGACTTAGCAGAGCTGCAGAGTTACATCTCCTCATATTGAAAAAAGCAAGAATAAAGATGTTTTATTAGATAGGAATGAAGATTTATCAGAGAACAGACAAGCCAGATATGTCACTCAAAATCCATTCTAAGGCGCTTTTTTTTTTTTTTTTCCTCGGAAGCAGAGTGAAAATTTAAAGCAAAGTCCTTTATTTAAGGACTTCCATACCAAATGGAAACATCTTTTCCCAGGACATGTTTCATATGCTACCAAAGGGGTGCCCAAATGGCTTTTTTAATGTACCTTGCAGTGCCCAAGGAGTAGGAAGATGGCCCGAGGAGTTAAGGCTAGACGGGCTTCCCTTGGGAATAGAGGCTGCAACCAAAGGCTTGTACTCTGTCCAGGTAGAGATTCATGTTCCCTCATTGATGTCAGTCCTGGTCTGACATGATCCATAATTTAACTTCACACAGAAGAATTGCAGGAAGTAATGACCAAACTGTTTGTGTAGGGAACTTGCTGGCACAGATGATGATTAGTCAGTGCCGGGGGCCAAGTGCATAAAAGCACATTTTCTCATTGCTCAATGTCTTTAATCCAAGCACCATGTGTGCCTTCCCCTCCAACACTCTGACACACAAAGACCTGATGATGTTTTCATGATGTGTGCGAAGAGCATTCAGACAATCTGTTGGCAATTCCTCCCTTTATTATGACAACTACCCTCCGGACACCGAGAAAAACAGGGCTAAAATTCAAGAGAAAACAAACTGCTGCCATAGATAGGGAGCAACACATCTTTTTCATAGGAATACATGGAAAGAACAGAATGAGAAGCCTCCTCCCCTCACTTTTTTATTAGTTTAGACTGGAAATACTTTTGCACCAAATAATGACCGACTAGTTTCTTGGAGCCAGAGGAGCAGGGAGAAACATAAAGAGGTGATAGGAGGAACTGTCCTTTTGCAAGCAAAGAATGATGGTTGACAATAACAACACACTCTTTGTACAGCCCTAAGGGTGTTTCTCCTTGAGAAGGTGGAGAAGGAAAGGAAGACTGTACTAGCTGAGGTCACTCTGGTCCATTTTTTATGGATTTGCTAAGCCCTGCTCCTGCCCGTGTTCCCTGCCGAGCCGTTCCGCCCCTGTCTGCCTACAGACACGGTGCTCAGCCCCAGTGCTCAGCTGCTGGGGCTGACTCACTCCTAGCCCCAAATGGCTACAGCTCCACATGCCAGCATCCAGTCTGTCTTAATATTAAAAGCTTCTGTTTTTCAGGCACTGAGCTCATGGAGCCTTTGCAGTGGTAAAAATAACACTCCCAAGCAGCCAGGTATTTATCTGATCTGTTGTCCTTAGCTCCCCATAGGGTTCCTACAGACACTTGGCATTTTCATTAGCAATGTATGAAAAACTTGTTTGTGCTAGGATTGTGGTATGGACAGGAATATTCGTGCCAGAACCACCCCTTGGAAAGGAATGAAAATGTCCATGCCACTCGCTCTGCACAAATTCAAAACAGAAGCAGGAGAGCTTGCACTGCAGTCCCAAAAGCACTCCTCTACTTTTTATTTTGTCTGCTTTCAAAGAAGTGCTGGTAGCTACAGAAGCCAACAGCAGATACAAAAGTTATCTCTCCCCAAAAGAACAAACAGCTTAGGCTAGGGGACTGATACAGTGTTGGGAAGAACAAAGTGCTTCTGTGATGCCTTCTGCTGTCTTCCCCCCAATGTCACATTTACCAGGTAAACTGAAACCTGTGCTGTCCCTCCCCTCTGTCAAGTCCTGGGCTTTGGGGTCAGAAGACCTGTGAGGCCTATGCAGTCACAAGAATTATTTCACTGAGCAGTTCTGAACCCTCAAAAGGTGCAGAGGAAGGAAGAGCACAGGGTTTGCTCTCGTACAGCCTCCCTGCAGGTCTGCCAGCCTGCCCCAAAACACTGCAGGAGTTACACTGCAGCTTCCTGGCCCCTTCCAGACACATCCAGCAGAAGTGGCTGCAGTGTGAAACTTCAGCTGTAGTCTCATACTATTCCTGATCTAACAAGCCCCTCTGCTTCAGCAAGGTGTTTCAGGTCACGTGCAGTGCTGGGTTAAATGCAGGTTGAAAACACCTTGTGCTTGGCCAGCCCATATTTCTCTGCAACATGATCCATCACTTTTGGTCCTGGCTCTCCAGGATGAGACCACAAGCAACAACAACTGCTCATGCCATCCACAGGTAGTCCAGCTTATCTCTAGCTTTCCAAACTTTTTCTGTTATCTTTCTACAGCAAAGTTTTCTCTCCTTTTGCATACTGGAAATGATGTTCTCTTTTGATCTAGACAGTAATTATCAATAACTCTGGGATTAAGTTCCTCTGAGTTCCCACTCTCAGTAATTTTGCCTGGAAAGTATAATGCTTTGTTATGGCACTGTTAAGCAAATAGGATATGTCATTGTCACATTTATTTTGTGCATCTTTTGCTTAGGATATTGGATCTAAATTGATCCACATGTTCATGGCACTACACACTTCACACTGCAAGAGCCCAAAAGTTGTGAGAGTGGAAATCAGGCTGGGTCTGCTTTGTTAGTGCTGAAAATGCTCCCTTAATTTTTCTGCATCTGCAGAATTTTCAGTGATGGTGCACGCCAATACTGGATAAAGCAACCTAGAACCTTTCCAGAACTGTGCTACTCAAAAGCAGTGAATTTAAGATCTTTCTCCTGTGCAAAAAGCAGTGAAAGTACTGTTTGGATTCTAATCACCTGCAAAGCAGAAATGATCTACCTGTGACAGTGACAGCAGGACTATACACTTATGGGAACAATGAACTGAATTAGCATGTAAGAAAAAATCTATCACTAATGGACTAGGTTTAATGCTGAGGTTATGGCATGGGAGCAGAACATTTAAAGAAGTTCAACTTTCAAGCCTAACTGCAGACACCACATTAGGATCCTGCATCTCCAGGCTTCAAAGAGGGAAGCTCTAATAGCCTGCTCAGGTAGGTCCTGCTAACTTACTTCCTTTGTTCTCATTTGGTTGCTCTATCTCAAGGCCAACAGATCTAAAGGCATCATAAAGCTAACAAAAACTATTATCCACTTTTAATTACACACAGTTAATTCTATAGAAAACAATGCTGTCATTTACTGACATGTTTGGCAGTTTTTTGTACAATGTGTTGGTACAGATCTACACACTCACTACTCGAGTCACCAACACACCTTGCTAGAAGTTGCTCTGGTGTTCAGGTCACCTGTCTGATCTATGTCACTTAAAATAAACTGCATTTTTACATCCTTTAGAACAAACACATTTCACTTAACTCTCATAAAAACTGCTGAAAGAATGAGAAGAGGATGGGATTATAAAAAACTAAAGCAGTAAGGACAAACTGAGGCTGCTCCTTTGCTGAGAGCCTGTTAATCAGCCTGTATCAGGTGACAAGACTAAAAAATGTAACTTCTTTTTCTCTCCTTACAGTGATGCCTTTTCAGGACTACCTAAAAACAGGGGCCTAAGGCATCAACAGCAGTTTTTGCAACCACCAGTTTGTACTCTCAGAGATGGAGCATGGGTGGAATATTACATACAGGTTAGAGTACTGGGTAAAAAAGCAGCAAAAATAAAATAAACTCTGTCAATTTGCTAATGAAATATGTAATTGTAGCCAATATTTAGGCTATTACATAGCCTAGCTTAGTGACAGCACAAAAATGAGACCTTCTACACACTTAAAGCAAATGGATTAACTCCTTTGATTACTCCTGGATTTTACCCAGCCAGAGCAAACTCTAAGCTAGCAGCATGGACCTAGCTATCCTGGCACAAAACTCCAGAGCAGATGGCTATATGTACCACTTTGGCCATCTACTCTGCTTTATACAAGGATCAAATTATGTATTTCCCAAAATCCTAAGAAATGACAAAAGTTCTATATTTTTAGATTTGACATTCAAGAAATGACATCTCTTTAGGGCAATCTGTAAACTCAATAACTATGTTGAATTGTTCTCAAATATTGTAAATTATTGTATTTCTTCCCTCAATGAACATTTATTATTGAAATCTGCACACAATTCCCAACTGATTTCTTAACAATCACTTTTCAAAATGAAATGTCTCATACGGAGATCCAGAATAACACTGTCTTAGTCATTCAATGGCACTGTTTCATTTTTAAACGATGAAATTCTCCTTTATAAAAAGCCTCTTTTTCTTTGTTTTTTTTTTTTTTTTCTGGAGTTAAGTAGTCTACAGCAGTTCTTTTCTATACTAAAACCTTGGCTATATTTATGTTGGCTTTCAAGGACTCTCATTGAAGAAACTGTGGGAGTAAGACAAAAAAATTATATGTAACATATAAAGGAAATAAATATTCTTGGTTTAAAAAACATGTTTATTGCACCATGCTTTGAAGAAAGCTCTGGAGATCCTGTGACACAAGTAGGAACTAGGTACTAACTCACTGCAACGATTACTACTGAATATTTTTGATGTCTATGTAGCTTGCAGAGCACAGGAAAAATCCCTGTTTAGGTCTGTAGTAAAAAACATGGACCTAATTTTCTCTAGCACTACAAGTAGTGTTTTTTTCTGAAAAACATTTGACTGAAAAAAAGATGTCTGAAACTTGCAGCTAATACTTTCAGGCTTGAATGCTCTACTTGATTACACGTGGACTATAAATCCCTCCACTTGCTGGCAGTGCATGCATTCTTTAAACACAGTGAAATTCCATGGAGATCAGCTACTCACCACATGAATACTTACAGAAAAAGGAGAATTCCTGTGTTGGCCAAGGCAAAAGCAAGACCCAAAATCCCACTGCCCATAATTGCATTGCTAAGGTTGAAGACGGACATTCCTAGTGAAGTAGTTCCTGGGATCTGGAGAAATAAAGACAGATGTGTCAGCAACAGCTTGGAACAGAGCAGGGAAATGCACCTCTGCTTCAAACCCCATGTTTTGTGATGTATCAGATGTAAGTAACTACTGCTATGAAAACGATTTAATAAAAATTGTTGGAAAGAGGAGAAAGCGTAGCTGAACTCTGTCACAGCCACGCTGCCCAATAGGCTTTGTAAGCTGACCTAAATGGTACAGGCAGCACACAGCTCATACCGCACTTTCAGTTTTAGACCCCATCTTCCACTACACCTGAGAAACATCCTGGATGTGTAATTTATATATGGTAAAGTCATAAGGAACCACCACAACTTCCTGCCCAGCAGAGGCCAGGGATTCCCTTGCCTCAACCCAACCAATATGCTCAGGGGTTTTGTTTTGGGGTTTTATTTAAGTGCTGATCCCAGGCAGTTCCTACTGGAAATTGAATTCAGTTATAGTTGTGTGTGCCCAGCACTTTTGAAGACAACGTCTAAAGGCCTTTCATATACACAACATGCAGTTCCTTTTGACAGAGAACAGAGTAGTGAGAGAGACTTACATATTCATCGCATTTCTTCTTCTCGAGGTGGCTGTTTGTGAGACTTCTTCTGCTTTCTCGATCCGAAATAAACTTGCTGAAAGAAGTCAGAGGATTTATTTCCAGCAAGTGCTTAGAAAATATGAACACAAGGTCCTGTGAAGCAAGTACAATAAGAAACCAAACAGACTTCTTCTTCTCCTCCCTATCAACCTCAAGACTCCTGGGCACCAGCTCAATTACTTCCTGCCTTGCCAGGCTGGAAGGCCCCAGGCACATGGCCCAGCAGGCAGTGGTGATGACTCCTCCACAGAAGAGGAAAGCATAACAGCATCCTGGGCACTGAGTATAAAATCAAGCAGTTACAAGTCCTAAGTGGGGAACTTGGGACTGCAGCTGCCACTGGCCAGAGACAACCCTCTGTCCTCTGTATCCTCCAAGGATTATGGGAGAGGTTTATATTCTTTTACATGATTTTTGAGTCAAGATTATGATTGTGTACTGATTCAACAAATCATAGATTAAGATCTGACCCTATCTGCTGAGGATCCAGTTGACTAGAAACTGTAAGTCAAATTGTACTCTAAATTCTGTATTATGCTACTTATAGATTGCACTGCATTGATTCTGCTTGTTGAAATCCTGTGCCATTCTAATCATACATTCTGTGCTACACTAATCATAACACCCTGCTAAAAAATAAACCTTTAATCATAACTATGAATTACTGCCATCATCATTCTGCCAAGGATCCCTAACAGATTTCACCTGTTCCCTCACTTTCAGGTGGCACTGCAAAACCCTACATTGCTACTGAAACCTTAAGCTGCCTGTCCTGGTTTAGGGCAACTTTGGGAGAAAACCTCCAAAGGGGTGCCTCTAGAAAGCAAATTCAAGTGGGCCCTCCCCTAACTGGTTCAGAAAAAGAGTTCCTTGGAGGAAAGTGGAAAAAACTGTTTATTTAACAGGAAAAGCATTCATCAGCACAGAAAATGAACAATATTAAACAATAAAACTTCTTGCCAATCTGAAGAGATAACAAAATCAGAAAGTCCTTTTTGTGGGCTGTAGTTGGCTCACTTGGTGTCTTATCAGTCCCTCTGGTTCTGGAAATGCCATGGCCCAGGCCCGGCCTGAGGGGCGACAGGTGGAGCTGCTGGTGCTCTTCTGGGTGTTCAGTCCAGAGCAGGTTTGAACAGGTCCAAGAAAAAGAAAAACCACAGTCCAGGCAACTTCTCTGCCTCAGCTAGTTAAAAACTAACTTAAAGCAAAGGAGAGCTCTGTCTTGCTGTCTGTCTATCCACAGACAACACAGTCCAGGAGAAGGAGGTGGGGGAGCAAGTGCAGTTTTTGATAACTAACTCCATGCTTCTTCTCTCCCCTGCCCTTCGCTCTCGGAACCAGTCTTAAAGATGCAAAATTATTTCTGGGCTAAACAGACAAATGGGGATACAAGCATCATAAAGACACCCCAGGACACTGCCACATAGGGTTGGTATGGCTAGAGTTAAGAGGAGGAAGATGTGACACACATGCCACTGCTGGCTGGACAATCCTGAAGCACGCAACCTGCTCTGTTGGTACACTCTTCTGGGATACTGGACTTCCATGTAAGTGTCTTTCAAAACTCAATGCTGAATTCATCATACTGCAAAATTAAACACTTCTGCGCAGGGAAACATAGAATAAACAGCTTTTCTTTCTCTGTACCCTTTATTTGTTCTGTGTCCTTGATGTATCCACATTTAGGAACTTACTGTCCCCCGTGGCAGTGTTGGCATCCTTGAGATTTGCGACACTTCTGATTTGGATGTGCTGTTATTTTCTCACAGATCTTCTCTTCAGCAAATGTGTTAGTTTGTATAAAGCATTCTTTCAGCTTTTCATCTTTTGAAGGTTTATGCACAATTAAGTCCCTGGCATCTTTGCTAATCCACAGATGGTTCTTAGTCTGCACTGGCTAATGCCTCAGCCATGGTACACGTCACATACCTAACCAGGGGCTGTCACCAAGTGTCAGAGCCCATTTTAGCTGCAGCTACATTAAGCTGGCTCTTCTTAAATTGAAGTAGACAAACAACACTGAACACAAACAGCAGCACTGCTGGTCCTTTCTCACAGTGGGAAACATCTACTGGCCAGAGATGTATAGTTCAAACTGAGACTAAAAACTTTGCATCATCTCAGTACATCCAGTAATATTCAGGCTGGTAATAAATCCATGAACTCGTAAAGACAGAGCTTGAGCAAACTTCCCTACTGCCCCAGTTGTGGCCTAATTACTAGTGATATGTATGCTAGCACAGCTTCTAAGGCTATGCCAAAATCATGCAGCTATAATGCTGCTGACTTGGCTTCCACAGCTGACACACTGGGCCTTGTGTCTTTAACATTTTGTGTTTATGCCTTAAATCCAAGCATAGATGGCAAAATGAAAGTACTATTTTAACTGGGGTTTTTTCAATTTTGACTCCTGCCCATTGGTCTGCTTTGATTTCCTTTAAATCAATAAAAAAGAACTAGGGGCTTCTCCTGCACTTTCTAAATACTAACTTCAGCAAATAATTTGCTGCAAAATATAGACATGATGTCAGATTTAGCAGCTCTAACACAGCTGGAATAGATGGCTGAACCTCCCCCACCATTTTATGAAGTGAAAAGCAACCACTTCTAAGATAGACTGATCTGAAATTAGCTTTCCAAAGCTCACCTTGTAGGTGTTTCATCCTTGTGGAATAAAATCTCAACCTGATTCAGAGCATGTGCTTTTTCTCTTTCATGTCTGTTTAAAGCCCATCTCTTGAACACAGGCAGCAGAGTGTGAACGGCTTGAAAAAGACATTCCAGCTCTCTCTCGAAACACCCTGCAGGCAATTTGTACAGGCAGGAGCACAGAGAAAAGTTTTGTCTCTTTTGGATTTGTAACTACTGCTGGGAACATCTGCGGACTTTGCCTTCTTCTGTCATTTATGGAGATCATGTGTCATTTTAGATTTTGTCAAGAGTTATGATAGAAGTCACTAGTCTGCTCCCCCCAGTTCTGCTCATCCCCCTGCAGCCAGTTCCCCCTTAATAATTACAAAAATATCAAATTTGTGCACACTATTATTATTGCCTTCTGGTATTAAACTTCCATGAAAATTATTGTTAAAAAACTAACACAGGATAAAGACAACACTTGAGTAACATTGCTTGAATATAAAAAAGTGACCATGGGACTTTCCATTAGAATACTTCTGACAGAATGAACAGCTTCTGCAAAGCTGGTATCTTCCACAGCCAACAAACATGTTATTTCCTTCTGGATGAGACTTTGAGAGAACTAGTCTGATTTGATAAATTGATCCAAACTACTTTCTTCTCAGTTAGTTCTAAAGTAAAAATGGAGCTGGCTTGTTGCCCAGCTGAGCTCCTCATCCACTCCATGTTCCCCATGCCACACTGCACTTTTCTCCATTTTTCTGTGTGATGTGTACAGGAGGGCAGAGTCAGACACTGGAATGAGGGTACTGGGACCCCAAACCATGAGGTACACAGCACTGAGCCCAGCTTTCTTATGGGGGACTTCCCAGCCCCTGCCTCCCAGCCCCAGGATGGCTTGCCTAGACAGCCCAGCAGCGATGCAGTGCAGGGGGATGTGGGCTCTGCCTGTGCTGCATTTGCTGTTGCAGGCAACTTAACCTGCAAGTCCAGAGCAGAGGTCTGTCTTGGGACAATGCTTGGTGCAGCCATACCACATGCCAGACAAGTTTTCCACAAATGAAAAATATTACTGATCTTAAATGAAATAAAATGAAGAAAAAAAGAAAAGAAAAAAAGGTAGGGTGGAAGTTAATCCAATGAATTCAGCAGAAACAAAGTTTATCAAGTTATTGCTTTTTATAAACTTTTTTTTTTAATTTCAGGGTCGTTTTTTCCCTTAGAGCATATGAAAGGAAACATATGCTGGAGTACCAGAATTTCTAGTTAAACTGTGCCATGCATCTGCTCTGCTTAATAGACGTGCTTAGAAAACAAGCCATTCATTGTCACAGAATGTTGTATGTTTGACCTTTATGAATATGACACGAATTAAGTGAAATGCCTGTTTAGGCCAGCCTCTCCCAGCCCTCTCAAGGATCAGAGGCCAACTGTGAGAGGTACTGTGGCAATGCACTGCAGGACTGTCTGTGCCATCAAAGCCTTGAGACTCCCTGACAAGCATGAAATCCATTTGCACTGTTTGTTGTCTTCATTTCAATTGCTTTACCCATCACTGAAAGACATAACCTGTTCTTACACATTTCTGCTTTCCTGTTGTGTTTCCAGTATCATAGCTGAGTATGAACAGACTATACAAAACTTTTCAGATACATTAATGAAATGTCCTGGCCAAGATATAATGAGCTCACCCTTGTGATGCATGAAGCCTCACAGCTGGCCTGGGAAGAATATCTTAATCTAATTATTTTCCTGGTTTGATTTAGTGCAAAGTAGAAACTTAGCCTTATTGATAAAGTGGTTTAAAAAGGATGATGTTTAACTACGGTTTCCAAATTTTATTTATTTAAGGACGTCAATGAGAAATGTTTGATTAAGGTGATACCCCCAAGCTAACCACTTTGGCTAAGCAGAGTTAGCCAAAAACCATTTAGCCATCTCAGATACATTTAAACATAATTAAATTAAAATGGTATTTTACAATGCCTTAAACATTTGTTAGGGAAAGCTAGTTTTGCCAAGATGACAGAACTTTATCCTTAGGCAGCTTCTTAAACTGCATGCTAACTTGAGCAGTGGCAAAGATTTCCAGGGCAGGCATGAACAAGAAACACAGAGGAAAGCTTGATCTGACTTACACTACGAAACTTGGACCAGATCTTAGCATACCTACTAGCAACCTTGTTAAGTGAACAAGGGGTGCTGATAACTTACTAGCAGCTGTAAACCAAGACAGGCATTCAGACATCAGCCTCCTAAGAGAATTGTCATAGTTATAGTTAAGGAGTGAGTTATCTAAATACTGATTTACAATTATGTGCAGAGATGGCAGAGTTCTATAGCCAGGAGACATAGCTAAAACTCACAAAATCCATGTCTGGGTTTCATGCAAATCTCTGAACTGACATTTTCAGAAGACATTCCCATTCAACATCTGCATACAAAGAAAAACCCCTCTTAGCACAGCCTCTTCAAATCAACATCCCCTCCCTACATGTATTTAGGCCCAGAAAAGGCTGGAAAGCCAAAGGAACATACAGAATTCTTTTCCAAGATAAAGAAAAATTTGGAGTTTACAGCCAGCTTTGGAATCAGCTTGTGCCTGGTGTACCATCTCCAAAAGACCCTTAAAAAGTTGCTCTACATTGAGCTTGATAAACTACGTCCTGAGAGAAAAAAAAATTAAATTAAATACAGAGTGCAAAATCAAACAGGTTGAAACAACAAAAAAGTTGGTTGAAAATTACAGATCTAATCTAAAGCTCAAGTGAAATCAACAGAAAAAGTCTCACTGATTTTGATGGACTTGGGCATTTTACAAGGCCTCACATCACGTGCCAGGCAGCACAAAATGTCTTGCTCCCTACGCCTGTTAACCTCTTACTCCATGGAAAAAAAGGTATTTGCCAAAATAGTTATAGGAAGGGACTAACCACATCCTTTCAGGATGCACGGGTGCAGAGCAGGATATGCCTGCCTGCTCGTCACACGGGATGGCATGGAGGTGCTTGCACAGGCCAGCAGCTGTGGGTGGCTCAGGGACAGCCTCAGCCCCAGGGCATGCTGGCAGGGCTGCACTGGTGCCAACGTGCTGCTGCACTGGAAGCTGGGCCCAGTGCGAGCTGCCTTGAAACTCTTGGTTTGGACATGGAGGGGGACATGAACAAACTGGGATATACAGGGCAAAATAGTCATGCATGGGATGCAAGTAGCTGTCCCATGAGTGTCTGGGCAGAGGGCTAAGAGAACCATAACAGGCTATATCTTATAGCCAAATGATAGATCCTACTTCCTCAGAGGAAGCAAGTTCTGCAGAAAGGAATAGAAAATTGTGAAATATGTTAACCTGCCCTAAGAGTCAGAACAGTAATCAGAAATTCTGCCTCTGAGTTTCTGACCCTCTTTCCTCACTCCACTTTTCTTCTTCCTTTTGCAGGCAGTCTGGATCCAGCCCAGACCTTGCCACACTTACTATGCCTTAACTCCACAGAGCACATTGTGACCACAGAGGACCAGGCACATACAGCACGCTCCCTCCCCACCCTCCATAAACATCCACTGACAATGAAGCGCCAGCAGGGTTTTTCCCCATAACAGTTACTGATGGCATCAGCCAAAGTGCTGGGGAGGCACAGCCAGCCCGGTATAGCCACTCCTTGTCTCAAGGATATAAATCCTCAACAGCCTCCAGGGAGTGAATTTACCACTGTCAGCCCCTAAGCTCCCCTCCTTACAACATGAACCAGCAGGAAAGCAGGCAGGTTCATACTGGAACTGTTTTGTTTTGGCAAACTTGGAGGGTTTTTTGTCTTTCTCTTGCCTTTCTTTTTTCTTTTTTCTTTTTTTTTTTTTTTTTAACAGAAGTGGTTTGTATTTCGTTTTGGCACTTTCCATCAAAGCAGTTGCATCAGAAAATTCCTGACCAGCTCTAATCTTCATCAGCGCAGCTGCACTGCGGTCACAGCACCTCCCGCCCTGCTGGTGACGGCCCCAGGACTTCCCCGGGGCTGGTGGCGGGGACAGGCTGGCACCCTCCTGTCCCCACCCCCGCCACCAGCCGGGCCCCCTGCTCCGTCCCACGGTACGGCTGGCTGGTTTTGCTACTTGAATGGTGTGGACAATGCTGGCTGCTTGTTCCCACACCTGTCACCAAGATCCTTGTCTGCCCATGCAGTTGCGAGTCTCACAACTGACTCTAACCTCACCTGGGAAAAAAGGAGCTCTGAATTTTGTTTTAATGCTAGAAAGTGAGTTTCTCACGTAGCTGGAGAGGATGCTGCCAACAGGAAGAAAAGGCAAGAGATGAAGATTTTGAAGATCATAAAATAGGTGGTGGCAGTCCCACAGAAGGGAACACAAGGATGTGCTGGCACAGGCTTCCCAGCAGGGCTGGATCCCTATGCAGGCACTGACTGGCCCTGTGCTGCACCTTGGTTTGCAATATTTGAACAGGAAGTTTGAACAAAACAGAGCTTCCTATTTTACAGCTCACAAAATACAAACAGGGTCTGTCAGCAGGTCTTTGCTGTAAACTGGATGGCTCAGCACCTGTTGGAGGCTGGCAGGAAGGGCTGGAGAACTGCTCTCTGGAGAAAAGACAGCTCTTCAGAAATGACTGTAGGCTTACAGAAAAACCCAACAGCCTAATAATTGTATTGATAATAATAATTGTAACTAATAATTTCCACCAATATTGATTTTTTTAACCTTGATCCGAGTTAGGTGTAAGACACTGTTTTACCATCTTCTTGCCACTTCTGCTTCAAGGGAGCAACAGCTGCCCAGTTTATCTTGTCAAATTGCAAATACAGACTGGAACTACAATTGCTGTCAACCACACCAGCTGTAACTCCCCAGAAGCTTGGATACATGGAGGTGGCCAGACAAGCTAAAATTGTCATACCAGAGATTAAAAGTCAACTGAGAGACTTCCCCAAAATTACGCCATTGTAGTGTTATTACTTCTTTGCTGTGTGGAAGCAGACATCTAAAAATTTTGGCTTTTTGCTGCATTATATTTTTATTAATTTTATTAGACTAATTTGAAAGATTCAAAATGATGAATAAATTGCTACTCCGTTTGCTTTATCTGCTATTGCAGCCTATGCCCAACAGATGTTACGTATGAAATTCAAATTACATCTTCAAATGGAGCATGACTTGGTAATGAATAATTCAAGATATATACTGAAAATCAGAATGTTGTTTTTAAACAGCGTGTTTCTTAGCAGAGGCAACGTCAGTGGAAAAATACTCACCTATTTATCTGGCCATTTTCCACCTCTGTGAAATCATTTGAATCATTGCTGATGTTATCATCTTCAGGGACAGTCATATTCTGCAATTCGGTCAGTTCTAATCCAGCTTTGAAAGGCATGCTGGGTGAGGAGCTGTGCCTATCCAAGTGGTTCTTCAAATACTAGTGTTTGGTTGGTATCTTGTGAGTAAACTGCAGCCACAGTGTCAGCAACCTAAATAAAACAAAAGGAAAAAATCCAAGATGTATACCACCAACAGAAGGCAATATCACCAGGAGAAACCAGAAAAAACCTGTACAGGAGGGACATCCATACCAACCAATTTTGTACTGTTAAATGGACCTCAGGTTATTATCTAAATACATTGTAGAACAGTAGTAACCTTGTATGTCTTAATGAGATCAACCTCACTAACCTTTTAAATTTACCCTGTCCTGCAATCTATTGCTGAAGACAGTAACACTTGTGAGCAAACCCAGCCTGTTTGTTTCAGGAAAAAAGATTAACCTCAAATTAAGGAAAAAAATTATTTGCTTGTCCAAGTCCCAATTCAATATCTGGTGTTTGTCTTCTGTATACTCTCCATTCTTACTTAAAAATATAAAATACATGTCCATGCTGATGCTAAGTGGGATACAAAGAAGGATAGAGTTATCCCAGTACTCTGTTCTACTAATACATGTATTCCAACCTGTTAAGGATTTTTGGGAAAGCACAGGTGCAGTGGATACTTTGTTTACGTTTTTGGATGGTTAAACTTGTTATGAACAAGGAAAGAAACAGAAAAAAACCAAAATCCCTAAGTTCATGTATCACAGAAAGAAAGAGCAATGTATACCTTGTGTCAAGCAGTTATTATCTGGAGACCAGGTGATCTCTCTTCCGATAGATGTGTTCCATAAAAGCACAGAGAAGAACACCAAAGGAGGATCAGAGAAGTCTGTTACAGTGACAGACTTCCTCATCAGCAATGCAAATCAACTGAAAGACCAATATTTTCCAGAGTCCAACCACTCCCGGCTGAGCTACAACTCCAGCGTGGTAGCGAGGCAACAGTATGTTACAAACAAGCTCTTGCACCACAACTCTCTCAATTCCCATTTTGTGAATGAATTTCCTGCAGTATTGCCAAACTACTATTCAGTCTGGGGTACGTGGTGAACCCTCAGACAGGAGATTAATTTGGGGATATTTTAAAATTCTCAGGGCTACCTCAAAGCTATCAAACTGCATGCAACCAAAGAGGCACGAGCATCCCCAGGCTCTTGCAGGGTGAGACAGGAGGATGTAGTTCACTTGTTCAGTTATGACATCTGCCTGTTTCAAATTAAGTTTACAGAAGCCAGTACTTCTGTTTTGCACCACATCCCCACCACACAGAAGATAACTTTGCAAATGAGCAGTTTTTCCCTGTAAATACTTTCTCAGAAATGCCATTTTCAATTCCTCAAGAGCCCACCCTGTCCAAAGTTCAGGAGCCAAGTTTAAAAGCTACCCTCGAGGTTAACAGCAGGATCCCTTCTCTTCAACTGAAGGAGCAGCTGAGCATGTGATTATAGTGGCAAACACTGCCTGGTGCAAGGGTAGAGTTTGGGGTGTGTGAGCTGGGTACTTTTCAACTCCTCTGCAAAAGAGATTTCCACTACAGATACCAGGAGAAAACTGCTCAGGTATTAAAATGCTGGCACAATAAAATATTAAAAAAAAAATTGATTTAGGCTGCTGATAAGTAAATGCAGACTGGCAAGCAGAGGGTGGTTTTAGCATTCTGGAACAGTCTTCCCGGAGGCTGCAGGGATAAAATAGTCTACCTATTTTGGAAGAGAAGCACAATCTTTTTATAAAAGGATAAAGCCACAGGAGACAGCGACTGCTGAGGTCGCAAGGACCAAGCCCACTGAATTCTGAAGTTTCTTGTGACCATGAGTTCCTAAAATAAGCAATTTCTTAAGAGACCCAGCAACCTCTGTAGCAGGATCTGGGTCCCCTGGCATTTTAAAGCCTTTGAAAAGGTTCAGCTGAGACTGAAGCAGAGAAGCTTTTCCTTTGGGCACTCTTTTGCATCATGACGCCCAGGAGGATTTTCAGAACTGGCTTGACATTGCCTGTGCTTAAAAAATTCCCCATTAAGTGTTTCAAAAGCAGGTGCTGAAATTAGCAGCAGTGTGAGGTAAGCAGCGCACTGGAGAGCTGGCTATGCAGCTCACTGACGTGTGGCTCCAGCTTCACCCTCTGCCCCTCTGCCACTGAAACACTACAGCTCCAGACTGGCAGGAACACAGCTCCCTGCTTCATTCCCAAGGAATCTTTGCAGCACAAAAGTGACAAGCTTGGTCTGTTTCAACCAAAACCCTACTTCTACAGAAAACTAATTGAATGAAGACTCTTCATAAGGGCATGTAGTGATAGGACAAGGGGAATGGCTTTAAACTGAAAGAGGACAGTTTTAAGCCAGATATTAGGAAGAAATTCTTCACTGTGAGGGTAGTGAGGCACTGGAACAGGTTGCCCAAAGAAGCTGTGGATGCCACATCTCTGGAGCTGTTCAAGGTCAGGTTGGATAGGGCTTTGTACAACCCGGTGTTGTGGAAGGTGTCCTTGCCCATGGCAGAGAGGTTGGAAAAAGATGATCTTGACGTCTTTTCCAACCCAAACCCTTCTATTATTGTATAGGACAGAGCAAAATCACAGAGCAACCTGAAGCACCAGCAATCATTTAAGCAGATTCCATGTTTCAGACAGACGAGTTGCTCCTGAAGCATCATGACAGTGGGTACATCTCTGAATATGGGTCAAGTTCTTGCCAGGCTAAATGATTTACTTAAAAAACACCAGAACAAAATCCTGAAACAAACAAACAAACAGATCTTGAATGACATAATGCATAGCACTTCCAAGTATGAGAAAACCTGATCTCAGCATCAAAACATGAGGTGGGTGAGGAGAGAGTGGTGGGGCTGGGAACTGAAGTTTTCATTGTCATGGCATGAACTCATCACAGATCTTTGGCAAAGTAAAGCCAACATGTCCTCTGCATCTCCACCTATAAAACTAAGTTGATAATAGCAACACTAACACTCAGTTTGTGAAGTGCCTAAAGATTCAAAGGTTGGTACAAGCGTGATACCTGGAATAAAACACTATGCAAATCACAAAATTTTTGCAATGATAACTTTATCTTAGAGACATACAGAGAAAACCCTTTGTCACTGCTAATTACTGTGGGCACTCTCCACAGTCAATGGAGTGGTCACATGAATTTCACCCCCAAATCACCTAGTGAACTTCAAGTTCACTCATGTGACAAATCACAGAATCTAAATAAAATCTAAAATCTCAAAAGGTTAGGGTTCATGTCAACTAGCTTAATTCCCTACAAATCAAGTGTCCACTCCAGACCTGTCAGTTGGCCTGTACAGCAGAGCCTGGTGCTGCTGCAGGACAACCCCCCGACCCATGGGAAGGGTCTGCAGTCACACTGAGCTGTTCCCTGCAATTGCAATAGCTTTGCTCTCAAAAGGAGAATCAGGGCTGGGACAGCTGAGCAAGTTGCCACCTCAGGTGTACGTGTCACTAGAGCTGTGAGAAAAAAAACCCAAATTGCTTCAACTAATAAAAATTCACCATATGTTGATACTGAGCTATATTGCAAGCAGCAGGGTAATATTTGTACTTTTATGGCCTTTTCATTCAAGAAATGTCTTAAAAGAAATGCAAATAAAAATGTTAAGTTGGCAAGAGTTCTTAGGCTGAGCTTTGTTCCTAATCCACATTGAAAGACAGTAAATAATCACGTGAATAGTGACTGCAAAAATTCCAATCACCTCAGTCACTGTGCCTACTACTCTGTCCTACTACTCAGCCTTAAACCTCTCAAAAGGAAAACTTCCAGAGATGCACCATCAAACCTCTCCTTCCAGACACACACTTAGTAAATCATAAAGGACATATCAGAATTTTGCTCTTGCTTCAAATTTTTTTACTCAGATGGGCTAGCACTCCTTTTTAAAGAAGGCATTACCCCAAGAGAAAACCAGCAAAGAGCTAATGACTCTTCAAAACGAACCTCAAGGATTTGTGTTTGGTAGCTGACCCAGCTCCTCTGTTTAGCAGAAAAAGCATTGCTCTGGCCTAGCAGCTTAGCTTTCTCTTTAAATATCCCATTATATGTCTTGTAAAAGCCATTACAGATAATTTATTAGTTGTGTGCTCCTTGCAGAATATGGGAAAGATTACAACTGGTCACAACTTCAGGAAGACTATGAGATGACACAAGAAGATAAAATGAGTTTATTATTTTCAAGGACACTGAGACCTTCACAAGCCATTAAAACATATTCCAAGAACTGTAGTAATTTTTTCTGTTGACTTGTGAAACATAAAAAAAAATAAATCCCTGCAATTCCAGTTTCCTGAACTGTTAAAATTCCACAAGAGCAGTAATGGGATCAAAAACTTAATGTTTGAAAAAAAAAATGATAATACAGACAATCTATTTCTTCTGGTTCATGCACGAATCCTTTCTAGGCTGTACATGGAAGAGGTATAATCTCAGAAAACACTTCGCCAGAAGCTGTGTTTCTAAAGAGAACACCATCACTCCTGGTAGTAATCACAACGGCTTAATTCACGTGCCATGTTCTTTTCATATCCTGTAAATGACAGAGTTCCAAAAGTGTCATCTTAAGGCACATGGCTGCTCAAAAGCTGACCCAGTATGTGAGAGGCATTTGGGTAAGTGGTCAATCTGGACAACATCTAGTCCATCTCTGAGTACGGTTTTTGCAGTATGTCCTTCCACTGGGCACCTCATTCACTTCATACCCGCAGTCAAACGGACTTGGGGCTGGTAAATATCCAAGACACACTAAGCACTTTTAACTATGGAAATCAAGATACACACAAGACAAAATGTGACTCAACTGTCTTCTCAAAGACAGTTTTGCCAAGAAAAACTTGGTTAGTTACAAGTCATTAGAACCCTGCACTTGAGTTTCACACAAGCTGTTTTTATTCCTGCAAAGCCTGAGATGTGATATGCCTTTCTTTGCTCATACTTTTGAAAGTTCTTTCAAAGAAGAGCAATATGACCAGTAAGACACCATGGATATAAATAATGAAACACGGAGACTGAAACTCTGCGTACGGACTATTCACTTCAATGGCAGAAAGCAAGAACAGGCTTTATATGTAACAGTATCACACTGGGAGGCAGGGAAGCAACTATCACCTTTTTGTTCTGCATTGGTGACACCTGACATGAGGGACATAAAGCTCCAGACTTATTCCTCATCTACAGAAAGGACAAAATGGAGAGATTAGAGAAGAGCCAGTGAGATAACAAAGAGCTTGGAAATTAGACTGACTCACATCCACTGAGCAAACATCTGCAGTGCTTGAAATGTCATTGCCTCCAGCTCCCCAGCTCTGTCCCTCTGCAGCAGGCTGCAGCCACAGGAGCAAGAAGGAAGCCCCAGTGGTGTCCCAGCTGGGCCCAGGTGCCACAGAGAACCAGCAGGGTGCTGGCACACGCCTGTCCTGCCCATTGGGGCAGTGCCAGGATGAGGGCAGCATGGTGGCCAGAAGGCCTTTGTGCTGCCGCAGCCATTTGCTTGATGTCTGCAAGCCACCACCTCTCATCCCCAGACTCCTCTCTCTCACAGCCCCTACAGCATGCAGGATGGAAACAGTTAAGGGAGTGGGAAAACAAGTGGCAGAAGTCTTGGGAAGGAAGCTCAGAAAAGGGTGCCATAAAACAGAAGCGATGAGAACAAATGTGGATCATCAGCCTTTCTCTTGATAGTGCACGACCTTGTGCTGCAACAGGAAAATGTTCCTGCTCTGCCCCATCACTCTCCACACTGCCCTTCCATGCTGCCATGAATAAAGGGAAGACAGTCCCAAATTAAGTTTCGACAGGCTACTCAGCTGATCAAAGGCAGGCAAATAAGAAACCATAAAATCCCAGTCTGATTCACCAAGTGATTCATTACTTTAGGCAAAACACTTAAAGATGAGCCATAAAGAAAAATGGTTTTAAGTACATTTTTGTTTTGAGCCCTTCCCAGTCAAATTAGGAAAGGCATTTGGCAGAGGAATATAGTCACATTTTTTCTTAATTATATTTCTTTGTGAAATCCTCTCAACAGTCTTGGTTTTCAGAAGAGATCCCACAACACATCGCCACAAATAAATGCGCTCTTGTCTTCCACAGAAAGTGGAAATGCTGTATGAGTGGGGCCTTATGGGTCACTGCAACAAAACACACTATGCAGATGTATCTCTAAGGGTTAAATAGCAGCTCTGAAGTTCCTGTTTAAATAAACTTTTCTACTACAGAAGGAAGAATCCTTCGTATAAATTCATTTGTAACTCACTTTTCCTCTGTTCCAGTTTACAAGTAATTTCTCTGCCTCAGTTTTCTTGACTGTAAGAGATTCAAAGCAATATTTACCTGATAAGCTTGGGCAAATATTTTAAGAACTAACTGCAAAACATGTAAAAGCTGCCATTTTTCCCAAGAGCAGCTGCTCAAACTTCTTGGATTGGATTAAGGTCACAGCAGTAAGTATCCATCAGAAAGAAAACTGAATTCAGGCTATTTAAATATCTCCACAACATCCACTTGTCTTTACAATACAAACTTGTAAGTGATGGTTATTATGTTACTTGCAACGCAGATTCCAACAGAAATTAGCAAGATGCTAAAAAGAGAGAGAAGAGCACAGGAGAGAGTCCCATTTCTGCTTGGTCACCACTCTTACACTGCTAAGAACAAGCTCCCAAAACAGCAAACAAAGACAAAATGTAGGACAGAGACGCAGGATGAGCAGCCTCCAAGCAGGAAGGCCGAGAGAGCACTGCCTCCCCTTCCATCCTTTAAAACCCTTGTAAAAAGCAGGATTTGGGCACGAAGGACAATTGATCCTCCACGTTTTACAGCAGTCTGCAGAAAGCCTCAAACTCAGGGGATAATCCTCTTCACACGGGTATATGCAGCTTGGTGCTTGCTGCCAACAACCGTCTCCCATCCTCACCCAGCCTGGAGAGCCCAGTTGGTCCAACTACAGCATAAATAGTCTCAAGTGACAAGACAGAGGATGCTGCAGTGTGCTTCAGTGAAGTGCTCTCTCTGTGGTGCCTCTTGAAAAGAAAAAACCCGACCTTCCGAAAAGGCAAAGTCAAATAGGAGTCATTCAGTATGACAGTGAAGCAGATCCCATTTTAGTCAGTGAATTTCCACCGAGCCTCAGCAGAAGGCCTCTGCTCACCAGCAATATGGCAGTTTGGAGATTTCACGCAGGTTTTGCAAAGCAGATTTCAGTGCCATTTCAGCAGGGCCTCCTAGCCTGGAATAGGGCAGTTATTGATACCTATATCCTTCAGCAACAGATGGAATTTCCTTTTACAGGCTTTTTAAACAAAGTTGGTGTTTTGGTAGCAAATAAAGTAAAATTTAGATGGAGGATGCTGTTTCTTTCTCCCCCTGCAGCTGTTTTTACTTCTGATCTATGAAGGTTAGTCTCAGAATGCATGGGATTTTTGATTTGTTTTTTATTCCTGCAATATATTTTATTAACTAACATATATATTTTTGTTACACTTTACTTCTAGGACAATGTCTGTTCTATGTTATTTTGCCTTTCAAGCACAAGTAAAAGCCAAACAAACCTGAAAGTGAACGAAGCACAGCGCAGGTTCCTATTTATAATTGGGACTAGAGGTTGGCAGAAATGCCCCACAGCAGTCTGGGACTCTGAATAGCCTACGGACACGAGGTGAGTTCAGCTGGTGGCACAAGGAAACTATAGCTTCTCCTTCCATAAAACCAGCTGCCAGATCCAGGGTTTATTTCAGTCCTTCCAATGTCACATAAACAAAGCACGGCTTTACACACCTCATCGTCTCCCTCACAAGGAAACAGACACATCCTAGCTACAGGTTGCATTACGAACTCTGCAAAACAATGGAACAAGCCCCCTGCCACAGGAGCGAGCTGGACGTACACACACGTGAGCCAGTGCACCCCCGGGCATTCGCTCGGGCCTCTTTTTGTTCTCGCCTTTGCTCACGAAAAGCGACCACCTCATCTGTTACTATGTATTTACGGGCACCACGCACATGCGTGCGCGCCGTGGGCCCAGCCTGCATTTTCCGAATACCGTAAAACTTGCACTGACCACATGGCAGTGCTGGGTTTAAGGGAAAGGCAGGAACGTTCCCCGGGCACGGCTACACCGCGGCCGCGCACCCTGCGGGGGCTGCGGCACCCGCGACCCCGTCACAAGGGGCAAACTCATTCATTATTACTACATTTTTTTCGCTGCCAGCGGAAGCCCGTAGCCGCAGACTGCCACGTTGTTGTTTTATTTCTGCGGGTTTTGTTTGTTTGTGGGTTTTTTCCATGCCCGCCTCGGCAGTCGGCGAGGGCAGCATCGCCTCCCGCCTCCGGCGCGGCAGCGGGGAGATGCCGCATGGACGCCCCGTCCCCGCGTCCCCTCACCCCGCCGGGCTCCCCACCCCGCCCGGCTCGCCGCTCGCATTTTTAGGGCTTGCACTGGGCAGCGGCGGCGGCGAGCAGACACGTTTGGCGGGGGATGGGGGGAGGGTTGCGCAGACGGCGGGGACAAAGCGCGGGCGGCGGCGGGCTCCGGGCTCCGGCCCGCGCTGCGCGGCCGCGGCGCGGAGACAAAGAGTGCGCGGGGAGCCGCGGCCCCATCCCTCCGACTGCATTAGCTGCTGCTACCTACCTTCCCCAGCAGCCGCGGGCACCCTCTGAGAAGAGATCCACCTTTTCCGCCGGGATCCGACTGGAGAACGCCGGCAAATAATTACAGTGATAAAAATAAAATAAAATTTAATTAAAAAAAAAAAGAAGNAACAAACAAAAAAAAACCCATAAGTAATTTTTTACTCTTTTTACAACAGACAATAATTTTTTCATGCCACGGTTGGACGCAGGAGAACCCCTCCTGGCAGGCAGGCTGAATTTTTGTGACTTGAAATGGCTACGGAAGATCTGGTGCTATTGTGTTAGCCGATTTCCTGTTCTGCCATGAAAAAGGTACATATGCTGAAAATGCTGCCATTTGCGCAAGAGGTTGGAGCATTTCCTGCTGGGGCAAGACACCTTCCTCAAAATGAGCGGGGAATTCAATGCACAGATGATGTACTGTAGCTTGTTATTTCCATCCTAATATCTAGAAAGCATTGAATGAGTTTTTGGCTTGGAAAAAAACTTTTCAAGAACTAACCTGAAGCAATGGTATTGCAGCTGTCCGTGGCTCCCCCCCCCTGCCCCCCCTCCTCCAGAACACATGACTTGCATGGGATATCACAAGGCAAAGAATTAAAGAATGATGGAGCCTGTGGGCTTGGCTGCAGTTTGCCTGGCTACTCATGGAGGGTAATGGCTTCTGGGAAGCTTTCATGGCCACTCTTTCAGAAGCTTCTTTAGATGCTTGCTCTGAAATTTCCACTACTGGGTCTCCTAAATGTCAAGCCAAAAAGGCAGATGACACACATAAAGAACTGTGGTTTTCAAATTACTGACTTTGCATATAGAAATTGTATTCCTGTTTTGGTGCTTTCACATTTTTTTTTTCCAGTAGGGCAGTTCACAGAATCATAGAACAGTTTGGGTTGGAAGGACCTTTAAAAGTCAGGTAGTGCTACCCCCAGCAATGAACAGGGACATCCTCAACTACATCAAGTTGCTCACAGCCCCATCCAGCCTGTCTTTGAATGTTTTCAGGGATCCACCACCCCTCTGGACAACCTCTTTCAGCATTTCACCACCCTCATTTTCCTTATATCTAATCTAAATTGACCCTCCTTAGTTTAGACCCTTGTCCTATTGCAACAGGCCCTGCAAAAAAGGTGTCACTCTTTCTTATAGGCTCCCTTTAGGTACTGAAAGGCCACAATAAGGTCTCCTTGGAGCCTTCTTTTCCCCAGGCTGAAAAACACCAACTCTTTCACCCTTTTCTCATAGGAGAGGGGTTCCATACCTATGATCATCATACCTATGACCCTACTGCCCCAAAGCCCCATGTGTCTCCTGTGCTGAGGACCCCAGAGTTCTCTGAATGTGAAGTGCTGTGCAAACAGTAATTTAATTAACACCTATTGCGCCCTGCTAGGACAAGAGCCATGTCATCCCAGTATTGAGAGTGAAGCCTGAGGAAGAGCTAGCTGAACAAGGGCTGATCTTTCACCTTTACTCATGTGATTAAACCTCTCACTTCAGAATCAGATGCAGTTCCAGAGAAATTTAAGATTGAAAAAACATGTGGGACTGGATTCCAAGCCAGAGGCTTCACTCCCCACCCAGCCCTCAGTGCAAGGTACCATGCCTGAAAGCAGAGAAGCAGGTATTTGCAATTCACTCTGACTCAATCAGACTTACATATGGTAAACTGAAAATCAATCTCTCCCCCAGATTATTGAATAAAAATGTTATTATATAGTGGATGAGGTCAGGTGGTGTTTCTGTAAGCAATAAGAGGAAAATACTTTGTTTCTTTAAAACAAAATGTGTATCAGGCTATCAGGTGAATGATCATTGATTTGATGCATTCTGCTACCTCCTTTCCTTTCCTAGTTACAAAGGCAGGCTATTTGATTCTTACCTTGTCATGTGCATTCTTATGAAGGTAATTATTTTTCATAGAATGAAGGTAATTATTTTTCATAGAATTTTTAAAAAGTCTTTTTAATATATTTTAACCAGCACCAAAAAATGATAGTACTTCTCAGGAATGGAAACTAATTTACTTTGGATCTTTAGTATTTCAAATTTCTCCAATCTCCCTCTCAATATCTCTCTGTTTTTTTATCACTGTTGGTTCTGTTTGCCTTGATATGCTGTGAAACTTTGATGCTTGTGGCAAGCATCTTCTAGTTCTAGTTTTATGGTTTCTTGTAATCTTCTTTCCAAAAGGTTTTCATGACAGTCACTCCTTATTGACCCTATTCACTCCTCCTGTGTCTTTATTCTTTTAATTCGTTATCTTGTTCCTATTTCTGGTTTAGAGATATACCACAAAGATTCAGGAATTTACTGTAATATTTTTCTTTCTGTTACCCATATTTAACTGGTATGAGATGAGCATTCATCTCAAATCTCTTCTTGGATGCCTTTCAATGCACTTTTATCTAGTCAAAATGGATCCTCTTTTCTTCCCTGAGCCTTTCTCTGTTTGTGGTATCACCATTCTCATCCTGCTTTTGTTCAGACTTGCAACTTCCAAATATCCTTTAGATTATATTTTGCCTGCCTAAAATGAATCAACAGCCATGTTCATTTTCAGAACTACCCTCTGAAGTGCAATGTTCTTGCAGAGTCTGGAAAATTCCCTTCTGTACTGTCCTTCAAAAATTTATGCTTATTGACTAACTTATACTTACTAATGGAAACTGCTGGTATGCAACAAAAAGCATATCTACATAATAAAAGTGAACTTAAATCAAAAGACACCAAATACTTCTTTCGTTGACTAAATTATTGCACGTGTGAACATTTGGCAATTTTCTTCATGCAGTTTCAGAATGCTGTCTGATTTGGCATGCATTTCATTGAAAGTGGGGCTTGTTTGGCTTCTTTGTTGTCTTTTGCTTCCAAATTACAACAAAGCCTACCAGACATTCCAGACACAATTCTTGCACCTGAAACAAAGCTGATGACAGAGTGTCATCAATTTTGTATGATTATCCGTTCAACTATTTTACCCTCAGGCAAATATATGGCTACAGCCCAGGGGAATGGAGTTGCTGGAGTTGGAGGTGGCTGTGCCTGGGGCAGAGGAATTCATGGCTGATGTGATGAGGCTGACAGGCGGAGCTGGAGGTGCTTACAGAGTTCTCTTCACCTCTATTTTAGTACATCCGTCATTGGCATGCTTGAACTCATGTGTTAGTGCTTGTGTGAAAGAGAGGAGAATAAAAGAGAACAGATCAGAAGTGTAAAGCCAGCTGAAGGAGAAAATCTTGTGTTTTTCAGAGAAGGTGCTTGCTGCCAGAAAGTGACCTTGAACCTCTTTAAAGTCTCTCTGACTGCTGTTCAAGAATAGTGATGAAGCAAAGGGCTTAAGCAATGGCTATTTTTGCACCTCAGTATTACATCTAAATCAAGTTGAACTAAAATGCACATAGAATTTCGTGACTTTTTTGGGGGTTTTTTGTTTGTTTGGTTGGTTGGTTTTTGTTTTGGTTTTTTGTTCACTATTTTTGGTTTTTTGGAAAGAGGAATTTGTGTCCATTTCCTGCAGAGAGCCAAGAAGCTTAGGTTTGATAACACAGTGTCTTAGCCATGGGGCTGCTCACAGGAGGGGGCAGTACTTGTCCTCTTGAAGGAAGTAATTAGACAGATCGCTTTCTCACCAAGGCTTCACAGAGACTATGTGCTCAAAAAGTCTTGGAGATGTGCTGCAAGGACAAACAAAATACTGGCACCTAGTTGGGCTGGGTGTGGTTCAAGCCCAAACACACCATGGGGCTTGCTGAAATGGGTGAAGGCTTTCAAGATGGAACAGTAAGCTATTTACTTCACAGTACAAATTTATTCTTGGAAATAAACTAAATGTTTCAACAAATATCTATGCATTCTCTAGTGCTGCTGTGCCAGGATTTGCTAGCAAACAAAAATATAGGTTTTGGGGATATCAATCACCATCTTAAAAGCCTTCTGGTGCTAGCAGGGTCCTGACACTGAGTGTGTGACATTAGCAGAGGAGGATATTTTGCCTAGCAGCTGGGCAAGGCAGAACATCATTGACTGTGATGCATAATGTACAATCTGTACATGATTTGTCTTGCATGATACTCCAAAAAGGGCTGCCCACACTTGTCACAGATTTCGTGAACACTGATAGCATCAACTGTGTTTAAACACGTGTTCAGCCGCCTCCAACTCTGCATGTTGAGACAATCAGTTTTCCAGGGCTGTGAAATCTTGCATGCATGTCTGTAATGCTGTGACCATGAGATGTTATCACCCATTAGTTTCCTGGCCAAAGTATGGTATAGGACTGATGATGACTAATCCTGGTTTAGTAGGAGTTGTCCTCTGTTCTTCCTCTTCAGATTCAGGAACTCACACAACGAACCAGGTAGTTGTGCTTTTTCTCCTTAACTCCTGATCATCTGCTCTAACTCTTTTTTTTTTGTCAGAACAAATGTTTTACTGTGATACAAAGTTTTCAAACTTCTTGCATGAGGCTAAGGAAATAGCAGTGGCTAAAATAAAAGAGATTTACAATATGATAGATGCCTGCAGTGATAGTAGAAGTTTCATTTAAACACATTTTAAAAGTAGGTGTAACAAGATGCTCTTTTATTTACTTGCCTTTAAGGTGTTGGTTCTTGACGTCAGTTTACAGCACTATAGACCAATTTATATGGTCTGAGTAGACCATAAAACTTTGATCTTTTTGAAATGAGTAAATTCAGATTTTGTGGTGATCAGGATGCTGAGTTGTGTTACAGCATAAAGATGATATCCTCTCTTCTTTCCCCCTGAAAAGAATGGGTTTTGTCATTCCATTTATATAGAGTAACTTCAGAGGCTTGCTTAGCATTTTGAGGGATAATACCTGGGATGTCATGTTGACAGAAATTGTCCTGGCAAATTGCAGCATGTACAGCATAGCTATTGAGAATGGGATGTGTCTAGAAACAGGAGATAATTGGTGACTGTTGTGAATTAAATTATACTAAAAATACTTAGTTATGTATTGTATTAAATTATACTAAATATAATTTGTTTAATCTAGGACTGGCCTGCTAGTGCAGAGCCCAGTAACTGAATTCTCCTCATTTATAGAAGATAGATTAAAAGGTAGATAGATAGATAGATAGATAGATAGATAGATAGATATAGATATATGTATATATATGAAAAAAAGAAAATTAAAACATCATTGAGAATTTAAGTGCCAAATATTATATATCTGAATCCATAACATCAATGAAAAGCTTTTGAAGTTGATGTGCAAATCTCACTGCTGCTTAAATCCAAGGGCATTGAGGGAAATCAGTTTCTTTAGAAAGCAGAGTGCTTGTTTACCTGACTATGTGTGAAATTAGGTGCTGACTTGTAAGTATCCAGGTTGTACATACTGATCTCAGTGTAACCCTGCTGACCAAGAGATCTGCTGACCTCATGGTATTGTGAAACACCATGAAATGGGAGAATTTGGAAAAAAGGAAAGAATTTTTTTTTTACAATTCCTGTAATAAGATGACATAAGATTTTCAGGATGGTGGAAAAATGATGAATTCATTAAATCACCACAGTAAACAAACAACAAATAAAGCTTAGATTTACACACAAGAAGTTCAGACTCAGGGAGTAGAGGACTAGGTTAAAATGAAGTCCATTAAGAACACCTTGATGGCCAATATTTTTAAAAGAAAAAAACAAAACAAAGCTATTGACATGCCTGAGGGCATTTCAGGAAGTGTGGCTGGAATCTGACAGAAGTAGTCAGTTTATTTAAAATCTGATGTTGTTAACACATCTGTAAGACCAGACAGATGCCTCATGTGGTACCTCAGGACCAATCCCATACTTCTTCGGGTAATTACATTAGCTTTTGCAATTCTGTAAAATACAAACAAATTCAATATTCATTAAACATAAATTAAATCAGTGAAAGCAGAATTTATGCCATCATTTACAAGGCTTTGGGTATTGCATATTCTGTGACAGTGCTATAGGCCAAGGCCATGCTATGTGCATATATGTTCAGTGGTTATTAAGCGTGCATGTCTTTAATTATGGAGGAGTAAAGTTCCGTAGAAAAAGCATTAAATTAATAAAATTAAACACACTGGAATTTCATGTTATAAATATAGCAAGACTTCCTGATCTGCCCAAGCCAGGGAAGTTTCAAGCCTTGCTGGTGTGGCTGCTTCCCCTGAGCCTCCCATGTGGCAGGGAGCTGGTCAACACCAGTTGTGCCTCACAGACAGGCTATTGAGCTCGAGCTGCAGATGAGGAGAAAAGGCAAATAGCAGACAAAAATGTCAAAGTATGCAGCTCTATTAGCAGTCATGCTTAAACACATTCTGAGGTACCTGTGTGGTAACCTATTTCTCTCTCTGGTTTTGGGCTTCGTGTAGCAGCTGTCATTACAGTAATGAAGTGATTAGATCTGCTCTGTTGCCTAATTACAGGACTAGAAATGGCAAACATTCCTGCAATCTAGTTAAGTACTTTATATCTCAATCCTCTGATTTCAAGGATAGTGTTTGGGAAATTATCTTTGGGGCACATAATTTTTTTTTTAAGTGCACTTGATTGAAGTGAGGAGTCTATCATATTGTAGAATTACTGATTACATTAAGTACTTTGAACTTAGTGTTTTTCATCTCAACATCTCTTAGTATTTTGCTACAAGGGGCAAGTATTACTAGTCCCATTGCAAATTGAAAAATTGGGGGGAAAAAGGAGAATACATTATTCATTTAGGATTCCCATCAAATGTTACAGCAAGACTAGCTAGTTCAACACTAGATACCCTTTTCTTTAATGTCCTTGAGAAGATGCAGGAGACCTTTTGTTGCATTTCTTTTGGATAAAAGGATCTTCCGTGCAGGTCCTGGTGCTATAGGTTTTGGGTACAAAATGGGACTGCTCACAGTCTCCAGCTAGATACAGCACCTGCAACTTTTATTTCCCAGAACAGTCCCCCACTCTTCATACAATTCTATATAGTCATATTAATGATAGAAGCACAGTGTTACAAGAGAGAAGACTTCACATGTCTGCCTTAAGTACTGATATTTACCTCTCGGAAAGGCTGCCTTCATACCAGCTTCTGACATCTTTGGGATGGAAAACTAAACCTGCTCCTTACCAGCATCTGTTTTATTGTCATCTGGCAGCTGTATATTTGCCCACCTAAAATGTGTTTCAACACTGTGGCTTAAATCGCTCTCCTGACGGGGCTTACATCCCTCAGTGTCCTGTGTGGGACAGCTGGTGTGACCAGAAGTTGAACATCTCAATGAAGACTACCTGCCTTGTCCTGCAGCCTCTTCCGACAAATGTGTACTAGCAGAAGATGCTGTTCACTTAGCAATGCTTACAACTAAATGTGTACCCTCTTACAGAAACAAGATGATCATTATCAGTGGAACATACACAACTCAAACTTTGGCAGGGACTCTTCACACTGGAAAAGGGATTCAGTAGTTTTGATTCCCACTGCTTTCACTCATCTACAGGTCCCTCCTGTTTCGCCATCTGTTTCATGTTGCTTAGTCAGAAGATGAAGAAAACAGGTAACAGTAACATTTTAACAAGACTGTGTCAGAGGTAAAGTGCAATAAAATTCAAAGACTCATGTAAGAGTCTAAATGTTGGTTTAAAAAAATGTATCCTGAGGAAACTGATAGTAGACAAAGTTCTTAGAAGATCAGAGTGCAACAAATGCTTTGCCAGTAGATCTGGTGTATAAAGCTCTGAGTAACCAGAAGACAAAAGATATATTACAATATGCAGGATATATAAATGTGCATTATTATTTTATAGCTAAAATTTAGAGATATCAAATGTATAATCTATATTATCTGATGCTACTATAGCCCTTATAATAAAGACATTTTTAAAAAATATCCTGAGTATGGGTTTAGAACTTGTATTTCATGCAGGAGCTTGACTGTAGTTTGCTAAGCATACCTAGTTCAAAATGGCCATTTGAAAATGCTGTCTTCCTAAGGCCTTGCCTTGGCAGAAAGCCATAGCCTGCAAATTTTGTGCATTCAGGTACTGAAGTCACATTGGAAATATTGTTATGGGCTACTGTACAAAGCCCAATGTGTTTTTAGTATTACCATCATGGCTTAATGCAGATGTAAAAGGAAGGCATAACTGCATTTTGCAAATGTGTTCTGAAATATTCATGTTCATCACAAATGCTACCTGGTTCACGTTGTGGTAGCTTTTCTAGAAGATTGTAGTCCAAAACTGCTGTTTTCATAAAGAGTTGTGGTGCCAGTTTTGCAGAGTCCATCACCCCTCTATGCATGGGCAGGGGGGTTGTAAGAAGTGGAAAGAAGTGGCCTCTTAGGCAATCTCAGTTAGTGTTAGGGCTGGCCAGAAGCTTCCTGAAGATAATGAAGGCAGGGAGATGCATAAAACAAATTCTGTGATGAAGCACTTTCTGAAATTTGGCCCATAATGGAGAATCCAGGATGTAGTGGTGTAAATAATTTCTTGGAAGTTACAAGGGCCCAGGGGCAAGGAGCAGTCTGTGCAGGAGCATGCCTCCCTACTAGGCTGTGGTTGCAGAGCCATCTCATTTCCTTCCAGCCAGGCTGGGGCACACATCCTGGTTAGCAACAGCATCATCCTGCGCCTTAAACTCAGATCTGTTCACAGAAGGACCATTTTAAAGGCAGAAATGGGCAGGTGGTGCACAGGCAGCTTTGCTTCTCTGAAAGCCTGAGTTAGCACTTTTAACTCATGAGAGCTGTCCACAACAACTTGTCTGGGACCTGACATCCCACTGGAAGAGTTAGAACAAGAGATTTTTAATCTCACCTCTTCTGTCCCCTTCCCAGACTGGGTGTTTGAGAGTCCCCACTGCATTGCTGTTTCCCTTCCCCAGAGCAGAACCATTCTGGGGCCCCAGGCAGCCTCAGGGGGCACACCATGGCCGGGGCAGCACTGGAGTGCTTGGGGTCTGAGCAGGGGGACAGTGCTGTCAGACCTGGTGAGGGCTGCCTTGTAACGTGGGGGAACGGGCTGGTGATGCTAGCCTTGGGTAAGACTCAAAAAAGATGTTCTGGATGCTGACCTAGAGGGAGCATGGTATCTCACTGCAGCTGCCTGCAGCAGCAACATCAGCCCTACAGGAGCTACAAGGCTCTCTGGGCTATAAAACTGTATTTATTCCTGCATTCCAGGTAAATGGCACTGTTCTGCAATTTCCCTTAGGTTTTGCACTTTTTGCTTTTTGCATTAAAGTCTGTGGCTTAGTGCAAAGTCGAGAATTGGGAAAATCTGGATGTCAAGTGGCAGATTTGTGACACAGAAAAGTAGCCAAGCCCAGCCATAAACTCTTCTCCTCTCTTTTTGGTTGAGACAGGACAAATCCAGTCCCACAACTCCCCCTCAAGACACCTAGTGCTTGGACCATGCCTGGCATAGGAAATGTTGAGATTTTGATTGCAATTTTAAGAGATCCAAATCAGGACCTTAAATGAAAGAGGGGTTGGACTTTGGGACATGCCCACTGCCCCAGACACAACCAGCAGCCTGTATTACAGGGAACCAGGAAACTAAAAATATGGTGTGTCAGAACTTGACTCACGTGCATAATTCTGTTTGAAAATGTTTTGGGTTTAACCAGGAGAGTGACTGATTGTCAATTGCTGAGAACCTCACCCTGTGCTCAGTAAATATTCTGCAGGCAGAGAGGCAGTGTCCGTAAATGATGAAGAAGCTCTCGAAGCTTACAGCACTATGCAGTTATTACAGTCTAAGCATTTTTTAAGCAGAGCAAATATTTGCTTTCAATTTCACGGCTAGCTGTTGCTGGCGACACACGTGGCCTCTATGGGCACAGGCACTCACTGGCTCATTGTTTGCCTTTTGGTTTTCTGTCAGAGGAAGGGTTTGGTGCCAACGTGTAGTATTAGAAATACAAAATTATTTGCTCTTCTCTGACGTTCTTCTAGTTTGAAATGGCTACTGATGCTTTTAATGTAATTTCTCACGTGGGTTAAACAAATATTTAATTTCTCATGTGGATTAAACAAACATGTGCCACTCACAACAAACCCTGGTGCTCATGACTCATTAAGTTGTGCTTCCTAACCAGGTAATCAATTGCCTGAAAATGTTGCGACAACAGAGTTGATGACCTGTGTAATGTGAAAACGAGGGCCGCCTTCTTCAGGCCTTTTGCACACAACAGTGCTGCGTTGGGACTTCTAAAAGTGGAGGGATTTTTTCCTCATCATTTTAATCTCATGCTTGGAAAATTTTTGAATTGAAATTTATGTTTTTCCCCCTGCCCTTTTCCTTACCCTGTCTCCCTTTATTTAGGCTAACTTGCACCATAAATAACATTATGTCGTATTACATAATGAGAAAGGTGGAGCACCAATGTCATTAATTAGGGACAGACAAAACTTGCCTTTTTCAATACCTTCAGTCCATATCTCTTTGCTAATTAGAAGATCACACTTCGAGCTCACTTGCATTGCCCCATACGCTGATCCAGACCTCATCCCAGTATGCCCTATGGACACAGTGACAGTAAGCACCCCCTGTACCTTCCCTCATTTTCATGATAATATGCAAAATCTAGGTTTTCTATCTGGGGCTGTTTGAGTATGGCTACTTATTGTGTGCTCCCTCAGAGTTTTGGAGTACACACTGCATATTTGGAGAATGAAATTAAATTTTAAAAAATAATTATTTATATATATTTTAGGTATAACTATATATACATATAGTTACTTATTTATTTGTATATATAAGTATTTCTATATATACTTTAAATAACATCTAGTGTTGAACTGTTCTTGGAAAATATTCATCTACTAACAAAAGTGACTGCCATCCCCCTGCATTCATCTGGTCTAAAAATACTGTGTCATACAGAATTCACTCACATTTCATTTGTGAGTCTATAATTGTCTCTAAGAATTTATTTCTTGCTGTGGAAGTGTTTATTTTCTCCTATGCCAATGACTCTAGTGCGTAAGTGCTTATGTCGTCGTCATGCTGCTGCAGTAAAACTTGTCCTTGTTTTTCTTCTCATCTGGATTATTCTGTGTTAGCACATCACGAGAGATGGACAAACCAGGACACAATTCATGGAGATGGGGTGCACTAACACACTCTGGCAAGAAGAAGTTTGCACACTGAGTAAGGCAAACTTTTGAGTATGCATGGCCATCTCTGGTAAGACGTAGAAGCAAACTTCCAAGTTTAGCAGAAGTAGAGGGAAGCTGCTCTAAGCCAAATTGGCTGTATGTAAGTTTGGCCACACAGCAGAAAAGGTAGCTGGTACTTGCTCAGCAAAATGGAGAGATTTGATAAGTTTATTCCTTGAAGTGTGGGGAGGGGTAATGTATCACCTGCCAGATGTGAGAATGGGAAAGGAGCAGTCAGTGATGTGCAGTGAAACTTAGTTTCATAGCAATCTTTGGTTTGCTGGTTCTATTTCAGATCTATACAAGAGCTTGTGTTCATGCCAGCTTTTTTTTATTTCTAATTTTTTAAAATTACACCAATTCATCTAACAAAAGATGTAACCCCTACTTACCAAACCTGTCTTGTTTATTTCTTATGCCTTTTGGCTACAGTGATGCTACATCTTTTGCTACAAATATGTATTGAATACCACTTATTTTGATATAGGTGACAGCATATTCTCATCTTTCATTTTACGTCATTCGAAGGAGACAGTATATTCTTGTGAAAAAGTTTATGGTAGGAAGTCACAAAATTAAATTGTGATTCCTATGATTTTAAAATGGGCTTTTCTGAGAATATGTGTTCCTCTGCTACATGGCAGTTTTCCCACAGTCATGTTTACAATGTACAGAAAGATTTCAATGTTACTTCTTTGACATCTAAATTGAACAGTCTTCAGTTTATTTCTCTTTCCCCTGTATTTGGTTTTGGATATATAGATTTGTCTCTTTTCTGTTTTGCTGTTCCAGGAAATAGGTACATACCTTTCAGACAAGTGGGAACTGATTTATCTTTGATAGAAATATGGTATTACATATAATGCTCTTATTGATCTATCATGCTGTTATCCTCAGATGTGCTTTCCTTGCAGAACTGTTTTCTATGTTAAAGAAACGAGCAGCTGAAATTCTGATAATCCCAAGCTAAATCTGAATCAAGCTCATAAATCTAAATATAAAACTAATAGAGAGATGTGATCAGAGTTTGCGTATGTCAGCTTCATTTGCAAAATCAAATTCTGACAGGAAAAGGAAAACAAGAAAATCATCCTCAAGAGGATCCTAATAACCTCCAAATTTGAGTATTTTTATCTTTTTTCCATTTGATCCTCTTTAAGGATTGATACCATACATCAGGATGGTGCTTCCTATGCAGGAAACTTAAGAGACAGAAAATAATGTTAAAAGGTCTTGTATTGCATCAGAATAAAAAAAAAAGAATTGTAACGAGGAGAATGAGAAGTGAATTTAAAGGAAATAGTTGCTTTTTCGTAACTTTGCTACTTAGCAGCAGCAGGCAGGAATTTTCCTAATTTTCCCCGAAGTATGGGTTCCTAAGCAGTCAATGGGGAGGAAACACAGCAATATTGTTCTGTGTGCTGTCATACGACCTGGCCCAGCGGAAAGCGGCGGCTTTGCCGGCCCGCCTGAGGGGACGGGGGAAGCTCCGGCGTCCGCAGCATCGCCGCTGCCCTCTGCTCCACCGCCGCCCTCTGCTCCACCGCGCTCCGCCAGCACAGGCAAGGGGGCTGCAAAGCATTCCCACAGCTGCAAAGCATTTCCACAGCAGCAACAGAGCATTCCCACAGCAGCAGCAAAGCATTCCCACCGCAGCCACCTTGAGCCGCCTATCCTCATCTGCCTAATTCTCCTGCTGAGAAGTCTCCTTCCAAAAGTGGCCATGGCTTCCCTGAAACACCTTCGGGTCCATTAGCTGAGAAGTTCCTTGAAACATTTACTGTGAAAGGACATCTGTGAGAAATTCCTTGACTGGTGCAGCTGAAGGAATGTCTGGGAATATTTGTAAGAGCCCATTAAGCTGAAAAAAATGGTGCATTCAAAGGCCAAATGCCTGGAAAATGCATCCCAGCGGCACAGTTTGTTTTTGCCATGCTGGGCCTTCCTGGCCATGCTGATGCCATATCCTCTCTTATGGGTGCCATGTCTGATGAAACACACACAGCTATTTCAGCCTGGAAAATATCATGAGAACCATTTTGGTAAGGGTTCAGCAGAGTTTGTAATAGGATTAGGTATCCACAGGAGGCCCGGGAGCTGCGGTAACTCTTCCCATGCTGCAGGGATTCGCCCTGCCACCTTTCTCAGCACGTCCCAGTTACTTGCTTGTTTCAGTGCAAAGTTTGAGCTCCAATTTCTTTCTTTAGTTTCCAAATTAATTCTGTATAGGAGGTCTTGAGAAAAAAATAAAAAAAAGCTTGTTTTAGGCTTGAGTCCAAACCTACTTTGAAATAAGCATTAGTAAGTGAGACCATTCCAGCTACTTAAAGCATATACTTAATTTGGATCCCCAGAGCCCCAGGCACCATGCAGGGAAGACCAACTTTGTCTTTATGTTCAGGCAAGGTTGGAGCAAGTGCTGCTCCTTTCCTCCAGCAGCATCGTTGGATGTGGAGTACAGCTGCTTATGGTCCTGCAATAAAGGCAACCTTAGGAATGTAATAATGATGCTGTCAGGTTTGAAGATGGTTTCAATAATTTCCAGGCATTCTTCTGTGTAGAAAATGTGGTTAGATGATAAGTAAAGACCTTCACTGGATTTTGGAGTGGATTTGCAGCTCTCCTTCTGTTTGTGGCTCAATTAATCCTTGTTAACTTTGTGGTTGGTTTAAAAAAAGTGAAGGTAAATGTGTGATAGCTAGTACCAATATCCCATGAGATCACCATTGTTAAAACTATAAATCTCTTCAAAGCCAAGAATTTATCTATTTTTGTGTCTTCCAGATAAGTGTACAATTTGGCAACAGCAACATGATCCAGATTAATTATTCAAAATCTAAACTTGCAATTTCTTTGTTGCTATGATCTTTAAAATAATTCACCCCTGACATCTGCCTTTGATGCAGCCAGCTATAAAGAAAAATGAAAATGGCCTCACATTCCATTAACATACTTCTTCACCTTGTTATTCTTTTCAATAGGCAAAGTTATCCTTCCTCAAAACACAGGCATAGTTCAGGCCATCTATTTTGTTCCACAAAGTCTGTTTTTAAATCCCCAAGAACAAAGATAATTTCCTATGAGTCAGGAAAGGCAAATTCCTCCCTTCAAATGTGAGTATCACCATCAATCTTTTGGCCAGAAAAAATACTTACTCTCTTTTCCTTCCTATCTGGTTCCTGAAAAATTGCATCATTCCTACCATTCAAAAAAAAAAAATTTTCAGGAAGTGACGTTTCTAACTCAAGGCCAGAACCTTGTTTACAACTTTGCAATTTTTATGATTCAAAATATTTCAATTGACTGTGAGTAGAAAAGCCTGCACCATCACTGATATGTTTTGGTACAGAGTGACAATCCTGGGATCCCTCAAATATATGGATCAGGCTCACTATTTCCCTAGGGAAAATACATTTTATATTTGTAGCACCAAAACTCATCAGTATAAAAGCTTTTTACAAAGGGAGAGAGCCCTTTTCTGGAGAGAGGCACACACATGCCCGTGTATTTGCTCTGTAGCTGCTCAGGAGAAGGAGGAATGCTCTGCCTGCAGTTTGCCTGTAGGGTTGTTGTGGGGCTGCACCAGCCGTTGCTGCCCAGCACACCCTGGCTGCCCTGAGACACTTGGCTGTGCCAGGAACCAGTGCTCCTTTGTTTCCCAGGATTGGTTTCCTCATTGTCACCTTGAAAACCAGGACAGGAAAAGGTTTATGTATTTTTGTCTAACAGTTAGAAGCAAGTAAAGTCTGAAAAAACTTAGTCATCCATTTTTTGCTTATTTGTGAGTTATCCACTCTAAGAGTCCGTGTTTAAATGGTGATGTGGACCTCCATGCTACTCCAATAAGCTACCCCCTTGATTTCACTGAGCATATAAATACTGGTAATTGCTCACAGTCTGCAGGAAAGGTTCTGGCTTACAGTGATTTATTTTATTGCTTATGTTAATGTGCCAGTGGGATAGAAGATAGCCTTGTGGGCACAAAGTAACAACAGTTAAGTAATGATTCAGGTTGCCCTTGGAGACTGTCAACACATACAGCTTTCTGCACTATTTTTTTCATATGATTTCGAAATAATTCCAAATTATTATGAACACTTATTAACTGAGCTTCTTTACAGGCTGGGGTGGCTGACTTTCAGTTTTTCACACTTTCTGTTATATGTACCTCATCCAGGATTATTTCCATGAAGTCCTATTCCTCCTTCTGTTCAGGGAAGGCAAAGACACAAACAAATAACCATGAAATCACTTTGGGATTTCTGATATTTTGCACAGGCATTCTTCTCATCTCCTTTTTAATTTGTTAGTTAGTCTACTTTCTGTCTTCTTCACCATTATGAAATCATTCTCCTTTTCTGTTTCTCTCCAGGCCTTTTTTCTCTCCTGTGTTTCTTCTGGCTTCTTTCCTCCCCTGTGACTTGTGCTTCAGTGACTCCCATTGCAAACTCCAAAAATGCAGTTGTTGTCTACATTTTCACTCCTGCTTGTGGGAGCCCTCAGTGGCACTGACCTGACTGTGAACACTCTGGGGAGGGTGAGAAGAAAACCTGAGGCACCAGCAGACCCCACTGTGATGGGCACTTCGCGAATGGTGGTGGCTCCTTTCGTTAGTACACACTTGAGTTTTTGTCTTGGACACCTTCCTCTTCTGGGCACCAGCCAGCTCAGTGGCCTGATCACCTCTTTGCCCCTGTATCTGCCAGCTTTCCACATCTTCCAGCTCCCTGGAAGGCTGCAGGGAAAGTGGACTCATGGCTAAGAACAACACTGGCTAATGAAAAAAAAATGCACAAACTGTGAGGAATTGCAAGCCAGATCAGTGTGCAGGGCAGCAGGTAAGCATGGCCAAGCTGCAGCAGGACAATGCAGAGAAAACTTTAGTTACATTTTCAGTTATGCTGTCCAGTGCCAAAGGCAATCCACAGTTTAGTAACATTAATGCATCAGTTGGCTTTCATAGTCATTACCATGATATTGCAATATTTCTCACTGAGTCTTTCAAATATTCCTCCTCTTTTATATTTCTATAAAACATAGCAGTCAATTTGTCAATTTGGGTGGAAAGGACCTATGTACTTCCACTTGGAAATCTGTTCATCTTTACAGTCTATAGCTGACATGGTGATATAGCAGACATGGTTAGAGCATGCCAAAATGTGGGAACTACTGCTTATAACATTAATTCTCTGGCAGTGGCTTTAACCATGCACTTCCAACTTCCAGACACACAGGTGGGGGTTGTTTTAAATGCGGTTCAGTGGGTCATTTAAAAAGGGATTGCCCTCAATAAGGGGACGGGATAAAAATACCATCTTAAGATTGTCCCAGGTGTGGAAGGGGAAAGCATTGGGCTGTTCACTGCTGTACTTGATACCCTGCCAAAGGAAAGGCTACACAGCCGGGAAACTTCCAGCAGAGGGCAGGTCCACCCACCCCCGAGAATCAGAAAAATGCAAGACAAAGCATTTGGCAAGTGTCCTGGTTTAGGGTAAATTTGGGAAAAAACTTCTAAAGGGGTTTCTTCTAGAAAGTAGATTTTAGTGGCCCTTTTCCCAACTGGTTCAGGAAAATATTTTCTTGGAGAAAAGTGGAAAAAATAGTTTAACAGGAAAAGCATTCATCAGCACAAAAAAGATGAACAATATTAAGCAATAAAACTTCTGTCTGCTTAGAAGAGACGACAAATTCAGAAAGCCCCCTTTGTGGGCTGTAGCTTGGCTAACTTAGTCTCTTATCAGTCCCTCTTGTGCTGGAAATGCTGCGGCACAGGCCCGGCCCGGTGGGCCACAGGTGGAGCTGCCAGTGATCTTCTGGATGTTCAGTCCAGAGCAGGTTCAAACAGTTCTAAGAAAAAGAGAAACCACAGTCCAGGCAACTTCTCTGCCTCAGCTAGCTATAAACTAACTTAAAGCAAAGGAGAGCTCTGTCTTGCTGTCTGTCCATCTGCAGACAACACAGTCTAGGAACAGGAATGTGGAGGAGTGAGTGCAGTGTTTGAAAACAAACTTTGCGCTCCTTACCCGGCCCCCCTCCCCTCCTTTGATCTCAGAACCAGTCTTAAAGGGGCAAAACTTATTTCTGGGTTGAATAGATGGATGGGGATGCAAGCATCATAAAGTCACCTCAGGACATTCTATCCCTTATACCCATATTGTCAGCTTACCACCAAAACTAATATATCTTTCAACTCTAAAAAACACATACATTATACACACACACACACGTATATAGTATGCAGCTATATGTACAGACAATGGCAGTAACATTTAGTGAGCAGTGACATTTACACATAGTTCTCACTCAACAATCAGATCTTGAGGTACACACTGTGTTGTTCTATTTGTCTGTACTATCTACTGTGTGCAACTTGGTCTTTGAGCAAAGACAACTCCACAAATGGGTTTGTCTGTATTTGAGGCAGAATTGATTTAAATTGTCTTCTTTAACAAACTTCTGACATGTACTACTGGGACTTTGTTTATTGTATGCAGGGCTTCAGATTGGGCAGGGCCTGCTCAGTTGGTGGAACTTTGGGTGTTAGCGAACTAGGTGGCCTTGTTAGATGTTGCTTCTCTTTTGGTGGAACTTCCTCTCTGAGTCTTGTTGTTCTTTAATTTAAGCACCCATTGTGCCAGAGCAGCAGTAGATTTTTCACCTCACCTCTTCATGTTTTTTCTATTATCATGCAGGAAGAACTACAGTTCAGCTCGTGGGGTGTACCTTCTCTCCCTGTCTGGGGGACATCTACATTTGGTGTTAGAACCTCTGATCTGTATTGCTGAGATTTGGAGAAGGTCCTCTTTAGCCTCCTTCCTGAATTTCTTGTAATTGCCCTTTATCTTATCTCCTAATTTCTGCATACATGTTTCTAAAGCTGCAATTCTTGCATGTGTTGGGCCATGCACAGCATCTGCATATGCTCAGCCAATTTTAACATGGACTATAGATGGCAAAAAATTCAAAGGGCTTATTGATACTGGAGCTGATGTGTCTATTATTAAAAGCAATGAATGGCCTAGTAATTGGCCCACAATCAGCCCCACATCAACCCTAATTGGGGTAGGAGGAATGGAGCACCCTAGACAATGCACTCACCTTCGACTTGTCCTTGGCCCTGATGGGCAAACTGCCCAAATTGCCCTGTTGCCTCTATGCCATGCCCATTACGGGGAAGAGATGTTCTGGGACAATTTGGGACAACCATACAAATAAATTCAACCTCACTCGAGGGCCTTTTTCATAGGGACCATTGATCAGCGCTTCCAAAATCAATACTGGGTGTATGTAAACTCACATAGAGGACTGAAGACCTTGTGTGAGTTGACCAATGACCCCTGCAAAAGGAATGGCTACTAAACTTAAAACAGCTTGTGGAAAAGCAATTGTCCTTAGGCCATATCTGTCCATCTTCTAGCCCCTGGAACACCCCTAAATTCTGCATACCCAAGCAAAACGGCAAGTGGCAGTTATTACAGGATCTACGGGCATTCCATACTTGCCCACAGGTCAAGCTATTGTTGAGTGTGCTCATAAAACCTTAAAATCCATGCTTGAAAAACAAAAAAAGGGGGAGTTGGGGTGCCCTGATGAAAGGCTAGATAAAGTTTTGTATGTTCTCAATTTTTTAAATTGCGATGAGATGGGACAAACCGCATGTGAAAGGCAGCATCCTTTTGACACAAAGGCTCATCTAAAACCTCTTGTGATGGTGAAGGACTTACTGATTGGAGAATGGAAAGGAGCACTGGACTTGGGGACGTGGGGGAGGGGCTATGCCCGTGTCTCCACAGGCCATCATGTGGAGTGGATTCTGTCAGGGTGTGTGTGGCCTTTTGTTGCACCGCCCTGAATCCATGCGTGTATAGTTACTGTGTTATAAGCTCATGTTACAGTTTTTGAAATGTTACTATAGTTACTATTGTTGTCACTGTTATTAATGTCTTAGGAGCTGTTTTGGTTTTTCCTAGTTGGTTTTCATTGCTTAATAAAAAATAAAGAGGGGGGAGATGTAGGATATGGGGTAATAACTATTAGAGTGGTCAGGGCTTATGCTCAGCAGAAGGCCCCAGGGGAAAGGCACAGCCACAGGCTGGGCAGGGGGAGTTGGCTGAGGGGTGAGAGGCAATTATGAGGGGAGAGTCAGCTGGGAGTGAGACTGATTGGCTGGAGGAACATGTGGACAGTGTATGGCAGGAAGCAGATTGGATGGTAGGAGCGTGCAGCGGCACAGCGGCTGGGCCAGCCAATGGGCGCCTTCTCTCTGTTAAGTTCTGCTGAGTCTCGGTTCGGTTTCAGTTATGTCAGGTTAAAACTAAAGGTATAGAAAGGGGCCGATTTCTACAACAAAGTGATCTCCTTCGGATGCATAAGGGGGTCTGTGTCACTTTGTTCCCCACTGCTACACCGAGAGTTTGTAAAACCTTGGGAAAATTAGAAAAGTGAATGGTCTTAGGTGTCTGTATTGGAGGGGGAAGGGAAAGCTACAATACATTGTTGTGCAGAAGAGTGAGAGAAATGAAAGCAGGAAAAATTCTGCAGAGGAACTTCTGTAGTTTATCTCTGTGTTATTGTACCATGTATAATAACTCATTGTGCACAGACAGGGAAAACACCATTCCAGTAACTTCAGCAGGGAAAAGTCTGAATCACATAGGCAGCTTGATTCAGATAACAGCAGAACAGGCAGAAACAAAATAAACTGTAAAAGTATTTTAGATTCCATGTATTTAATTGACTCAGTATTTTTAAAAATAAGAAGACAATAAAAGTAGTTATTCTAAGTAGTTGTTGATGCATTCTTCAGAAGGATTTTATGTTTCTTTAAAGATTCTGGATGACAGAGACTGTGTCTGATTCTTTCTAACATTTATCCATATTCAAATAAGAAAGGAAATACTTCAGAGGTTTAGTTTTGGTGAAGCTGCTGCTAGAAAATGCAGAAGAAGAAGACTGATATTCCCTGCCAAACTAAAATTTGCAGGGGAGGACAGCTGGATATTCTAGTAGTTAGCCATGCTCAGACATAATAACCGTCATAAGACTTCTCTACTGGGACTTGGAGATAAGCTGTGTGTTGATTCAAGATACTGATTGTTTAAATGTGTTGAAAAATTTAACCACAAGATGGAAACTGGCTCTGTTAAGTGCAGGAGTACTAAAGTGCTGCATTTGACCTACCACAACGGGTGGAAATCTGTGGCAGCAAGAAAACAAAATCATTTGTTTTATGTTAATTTACAAACCTGGTTTTGAAATACAGTGTGACCCAGATGGTGACATGGGCTGTATTTTCTTTGGTAGTTTATAGGAACTCACTGCAGTACTTAGGCCTGGGTCTTGTTGAAAAAAAAAGGCTGCTGCACTTAGGTCTCATAACCAATTCAGTGTTCACATTAACCATGTAAGATCTGAAGGAGCAAGGATGTGAAATACAGCATATGTGAAATGAATGCTCTCATGGAGGAAATGAAGATTAAAAGCCAGCTTGCAGTGGCTGTTAGAATGAGTACAGGCTTCCATAGTACAATGTGTGAGAGAAATTTGAGAATCATGGATCTTTCTGGCACTGAGAAAAACAATGTTAGGTGTCGAAATCAGTATTGACTCTTGCCTGGTTTACTGGAAGAGGAACTTGCTGTATTCACTTTCCCATTTGATTTTTTACTATCTTTCCATGTATGTGCAAATAGATTGGAATGGCCCTTGTAACTCTGTTCCCAGTGTGTCAGTCAGACAAAGATCATTGCATTAAGTAGGACTCATTTGCTTCAAAATATTTCCTGAGACACCCATGATTTTAATGATCTATTTAGAAGAATGTAAGCCTTGCTTGTGCCTGGAAACGTCATCTTTGCAGTAAGGTGAGAGAGAGACCTTTGGAATCTGATCTTTGGGAAGAAAGCAGGTGCCAAAATCTGGCAGAAGCAGAAAACATGCAGCCCCTCTGAGTTGGGTGATGGCAGCAGGCTACGGACAGTCCCCATGGGTGGTCAATCCGTGTTAGTGCAGATTTCATAATTTTCTGCTCTCAAGATATTTCAGCTTGATTTCTGCAGGCAGGCTGGAGGATGCAGCAGCCTTGCTAGTCCTGCCTCTGCTCCTTGGCAAGAAATACCTGCACCCAGTTGTGGCCCCTGGTAACTTCGGCAGCTTCTTGTAGTCCAGTAATCCTCACAGACCAACAGTTTCGTAGTGGATGTCTCCCCAGTCATGTCAGAAAAGCAAGCACAGATGTAAATATTTTAGGAGCAGCTATTTTCAAACCAATCTTCTGAAGGTCTCCTGGTTGCCACTGTTTTCTGGTGGAAAAAGAGGGAAACTGCTCATGCTCTCCATGTCTGCTCTTCAAATTACCACAAAGCTGAGACTCTGCTGTGGCCTTTTTGATCCCCATCTTAGCATTTTTCTCAGTGTTTTCCTCAGATGTGGTGCTGAGGCATGCTCCCTATGCCTTGCCAGCAGAAGCTCCTGCCAGTTTTAGTCATTGTCCCAGTCCTCAGTGGGGTTTGAGTGGGGCCTCCAGGTGACAGCGCTGCACGCAGGGTGAGGCGCCCAGAGGGTGGTTCATGCCACCTCTCATGAGACCTGTCTGTCTGTCTGTCTGTTCTGTGTAGTCACCTGGGCTCCAGCCCCAAGGTGCATTCCACCAGCACATTGAATCCTCTCACTGCAGTGAGCAGGAAGAAACAATACTGGAGGTTCAGGAACTGATATTTATTTTAACAGAAAGTAAACGTGTGGTTGACTACATTAGCCCCAGCCCAGTAACTCCTGAGCATTTGGGAATACCCAGAGCACCTTACTTGGCTCCATTTAATTTTGCTGCATTCTGAGCTGTTTGGAGATGAAGTGAAGAAGACTATTAGAGATCACGAAAAAGCTAGTTATATAAGCTGCACTGCCTTTCCAGGACCCATACTGAGTTTCTACATTATTGCTAGTATACCTGTCCAACATATATCACCTGTCAGTTTATGATCTGCAACTGGAAGACATTTTTTTTCTTTTTCGTTATGTAAATATTAATGAAAACAAAAATTACCACTTATTTCTAATTTAAATAGTATTTTCAAACATGGCTGGTTATGTCACCTGTTACTGGGATTACCTGACTGTTCTCTTATTGGAGTATATTTCTGTTCTTTCAAATGGTGCCTAGCTTCAGATGATTCTCCTGACATTTTCTATCATGAGTGACTGCAGCAGGACAGTTCTTTTCTGCATCTCTGTGGAAAAACAATCAGATTAAATGATTTAGCCCATTTGAGAATAAAATCAGGGAAAAGAGTATGTTTTCCTGTAGTAAAATAATAATTCGTATTTCCTGGAAAAGTTGCTCCTGCCATCCTCTACAGCAGGGCTTTGTGCTCAGCCAGAGGCTGGAGAGGCAAGGGTTGCCTGAATGGAGTGTGGAAGTGGCCTTCTCTGGGCTGATGAAGAGCTGGAGGGTGGCCAGAGAACATGAAAATATGGCTTATAGTTACAGTGGTGGCCATAAGGAGATGAGGTGGGCAGAGACTAGAAAAATCAAAGGAATATATTTCCACCTGTGGCTGGGTAAAGAAAATGTGGACGGATTGGTGCTGGGCTGGAGCAGGCACATAGTCAGAAAGGTAGTGGGATGAAGAAGGTGGCTTGCAAGAGGAACTTCAAGAGGTGATATTCAAGGGGAGCTGGCAAACTGGGACAAAGATGCAAGCAAGAGTGACAGAGTTGAGCAAGAGTCCCCTTATGACAGTCAAAAGCAGCTGTGCAAGAAGACAGAAGGAAATGCATGTGAAAGCAGGTGAGGTCTGGACTGTCACGCTTAAGAGACTGGAAATAGAAAGGCCAAGAAGCTGCTGCTGGGCACATCTGCACTGGAGATGGGATGGCATGTCCACATTCCTTGAAGGAATGCAGGCTGCCTCACAGTATCTTGGTTTCTTCTGGAGCTGAAATTTGGGCCACACGCTGCTCTGTGTCTCCAGAAAGGAAACCTGGGCACAGACTGAATGGGAACTGTGATGTCCTGGAAGCAGGGATATGAGCTAAGCCACAGGGGACCTGAGGACATGACCTGATACAATCCAGCTGCTGCATGAACACTTGGGGGTGAGATGGATAGGCATGACCTTGGGGTAGGACAGACTTGGCAAGGCAGGGTGGGAGAAAGAAGCAAATTTCAGGGGGACTAGAAGAAAGTAAAGGTTGCCATCTGTCTCCTGGGCAGACCTCAAGACATTCACAAAGCTCAGCATTGTGAATAAACTTGAAGTGACAATTCAACCCTCCTTTGGAGCAAAGACTTTGTGGCAGGTAGAGAGGCTCAAAGCATGGGATTTTAGACACTGCCCCAATGTAATTTCAGTTCCTTTTTAAAAAATCATTGCACCATCTCATTCATCTCACAAGATAAGCCATGTTCCCATTCTTGTGAGAAATAAGACATAGAAAAGACTGCTTCTCATGTTATTTAAGTTGATGGAATTGCCTGATTGTAAAGGTGAGCCTAAGGGTTCAGCTTGTCAAGCAGCATTCTAGGGGAATGTCTTCTGCACTGCTATGAAGTTCCTGTGTGATGGCAGACACCTTATGAGAATGGGGCCCTTCCAGACATGAGCACTCTTTCCAAATGGCTAGCTTGATTTTTAGGGTTCTTGTTCCAAGAATGATCATCATGCAAAACCTGTTTGAAGTTATGCTTCAGATGCATGTAAGCAGATGCTGAAATACAAAATAAGCAAGCGGAGAACATTAAATTGTGGACTTGAGTACATGGCTGTGCCACAGTGCTTCCTCTCCATGCTCCAGGTCCCAGAGCAGTACACTGATTAACACCTTCTTAAAGGCCTGCAACACTGTGAAAATGAGTAGTTTATGTTACAAAAACATGACACTAAAATGAGAACTAGAAAGGAACAAAGGCATTCATCCCTCATCAGGATGGGAATGAGCAAACACATAAACACTGTGCACACACAGAAAGCATCTTAAAAAAAATAAAATAATGAACAGCTACTAAGTGAGGATTCCAGGAAAACATACCATGCAATCTTGCAATTAATGCAACCTTAATTGAGGATTTCCTAATTTCAGAGCCTGTAACTATCCTTCTTAAGTATTCCTTTTGTATAGTGTTTTGCTGTACACATGACACACTGAGTTACAACTCCAGTGTCTCTCAACCAATTCTGATTATTTGGGACAGATATTTGTATGATGCAATACAGACTCATGGAAGACCAAGAACACATATGCTACACTTGGTTTGTACCCAGTTTCCAAAATGGAAGCAAACCAGGCATACCAGTTTCGTAACTTTTTACATAAGCAGTTATTCTTCTCCTGGAGATTCAAATGAAGGAAAGTGGCATAGGATTTTAGCAAGACTCACTCACTTATTACATTTATACAAGATCTAACACATTGGGTCTTGTCTCCAGCTATGCCTTTTCCACGAAAGAAATTACTTAATGCGGGTTCCTTGTAGAATTTGATCTCTCATGCCCAGACTCGTTCTCTTTACCCTTGTAGTGTCATAAGTTGTGGATATAGTTGCATGCCATTTTCCCCCCCAATCTTTTCTGAAAAGTGCTCAGTAAGTTAAATATGCATGAAATTAAAGGTACACTTTTAGCATCATCTCTAAAGAAAATCCTCCAAATGCCTCCCCCAAGAAAAACATCACACCCTTGTTTAGGATTATCTGTTTATTTATTTCAGTTAAAACAAACATACAATGTTTCATTGAAACTGTGTTGCTGGCCACCAGTCTAGCCAGCAACTGTAGCTAGGCTGTTGGCCTCTCCCAGTAAGGTGGGTATTTACATATGTACACGGATGTACCGTGGGATGCGTGACGTTGGCGGCCTAACCAGCGTTAGATCGCAGAGGTGGTTAACTTGCTGCATTCAGGAAATTTAAACACCCATGGTAAATTTTAGAGAGAAAGTACACATGAACCTGAACAATGCTGTCTATGGACCCAAGTGATTCCGGTGTTTATTGCAACATATACATTTGTAATAAATACAGTCTTAGTGTTTTCTTACACCCCTTAGGCATAACACACTCCTTTCATCTCTGTAAGCATTACACTTCGTTGAAAAAGGCTCTTTCCTTTGACAGCTATTACACAGATGTACAACATGAACAACTCCTTGAAATGCTGTAACAATCAGTAATGAGAGAGGAATATATACATAAATCCTGGACTCCAAACCTACATTATATACATTATACTTACAGTATATACACACATACAATTTATGTACATAGACTATCATAAATATTGAAAAATAGTTTTAGTTTTAATGGATTAATGCTTTATAAATAACATGTTACATTTATGACTGAAATATCATGGAAGACATTACTGTCTAACTGAGGTGACAGAACAGTGGTTTAATACTGAAGCTGCTCTTTTAGGTGGTTTGTAATGTAGGTAACTTTAAACAGACAGGTTTGGAAAAAAAATAATAATTAAAAAAAAAATCACGTTGGAAATCGACCCAGCCAAGTGGAACTCAACTGTTGCAGGTGGAGAGTCAGTCATCAAATTATATAACACATAATGTATAATCTGGAAATTGCTACATTCAGAGAATTAGTGACATGTACAATACACTATGAGGTGTCATCACAAAAATCTTCTTCCCTCCTGGTTGCCAAGAAGGACTTTGTAGTAACTTCTCACTCATGGCTCCTTCCTCTTCTATGGTTGCTGCGAGAAAGGAGGGTATTTCTCACTTTCTTTCCTCTTTTTAAAGGGAAGAACTTCATCCCTTATGTGCTACAAATTGCTCAAAGGTAGACAACATTTTAATCCTCTTCCACCTTTGCACGTTTGTGGAGGAAGAAGAAAAGCTGCCAAAGTACTGAGGAGGCACGTGCTCAGCACTTCTGTGGAGATCAGGTAACATGGGATAGTTAGCCATGGATGTACAGTACCTGAGGCAGAGAAGTACCTATGGAGCGTTAGTCAGTGCTGACTCCAGGATCATTAATTGCCAGTTGAGTACCACCGAATTAATAATACAAATAACACATGAGGAATCTAACTTGCCATTACAGTTTTACACTATAGTCTTAGTGACCAGTACTTACAGTCATGCAGAAGTATCAATACAAAATACCTGCAGTTGTTTTTCCATAGATTTTTAAATGGCTGGGTAGAGCTTGACATTATCTGCCAAATGGTGACTATTGTTTAGATTTATTTCTGATTAATTCTACAAGAGCAAAAAAGTCTCAGGCACTGTTTAATCAATGGATTACAGGCCTTTACTTGGTCTCCCTGACACGATGACTGAATGAGACTTCATAAATCAGAATTTTAAAGCATCGTGTCAGATGAAGACAGTTGACCACATTGCCATGACTATTTCATTAATAATCTCTATCTAGGCTTTTGTACCCAATATTGCTGTTTGAGAACCCTTTATAAGCCAAGTACGCTGTTATACAAATGCTACCTCTCTTCAACCTGGGACAAGAATGAAAGAGCAAACATGCACTAGAAACAAAATAGCTCATCACAACCATACAGCACCTGTTTCATCAGCTAGGGCTCATTAGAAATGTATCTATTTCTGAAGCAAACAAGTATGAGATGACTATCCGGTCTATGAGGTTATCTTTAATACTACTATACAGTATAAATTGGAAGAGGAATCCCAGTTGCGTATGTGAAGAGAGTTTGTACCAAGCATGAAATATTGGTGCAGTTATTTTGTGGATTTGACTCAGAAACAGAATAATCAAGTAATTCAAAATCCAATGATGGATGAGGAATTTGAGAAATACTGTACAGTTTTTAAATATTATACAACTAGAAGACTACATTAGGACTTTTTTGTTTTCCTACAGAGCGTTTCAAGATAGATTGGATAGAAAAAAATCCCAACAAACATTGTTACAACTGACAATGGACCTTATTAATAAAAGGAACTCGAGGAGGGAGTTTTGTATTAATGGCATCATATGCTCCAGTGCCATTCAGTTTCTATCTACAACAGGAAAAAAAAAAAACCCAAAAAGCAAAAACCCCAGACCCTGTTTTACTCAATTGCACTACTGAGTACCTCAAGAAGGGAAACGTTAATGCCATCTTTACAATTTCAGATTACCTATGCTTTTCTCAAATGTACCCTTTTATAAAGGGTGGATTTTTTTAAAGTTTGAAAATTTGCATTTCCACACCACTTTTGGTAACTCTAGTTACTTATGTAAGTCTGAAATGATTTTCCGGATTATTTTCTCTAAGGGAGCTTCATGGGAAGCATTTAGTATCAGAAAATTTTCACCTGAATTGGCTTGTTTTCCGTTTTGGTCTTAGAAGCATTTTTAAAATAAAATTTCTTCTAATTACGCTTCTACAGAATCATAAACTGTGTAGAGTGGGAAAGGACCCATCAGAATCACCATGTTCAACTCCTGGCCCTGCACAGGGCACCCCAAGAACTACACCACATGCCTGAGAGTTGTCCAAACACTTCTTGCACTCTGTCAGGCTGGTGCTGTAACCACTTTCCTGGGGAGCCTGTTCCAGTGCCCAACCACCCTTTGGGTAAAAAAAACCTTTTCCTGATATCCAACCTAAACCTACCCTGACTCAGCTTCGTGCCCTTTCCTTGGGTCCTGTCACTGGTGACATGAGTGAAGAGATCAAGAAAGTCAAACTAAGTTTAATTTAGGACACTAATTAAATATTTTTCTGAGCTCTTCTATGTTATTTTTTCATTCTTTTTAGAAAAATGTTTCTTAAAGTCAAAATAGTGCTTTTGAGGTCCATAAGAATTTTTGGTACAAAAAATAATAGTGTTTCTCTCTTTCTCTCGCTCTCTCATTGGTTATTTAAACACTCTGCTGTAAATTAAAGAGTTCTTTCTCACATCAAATGGTTCCATTAGGCACATTCAAGTAAAATAACAAAATATCCAAGTAACAATGACGAAAGCCAAACATGGCTTGATAAAAGTCTACAGAGAGTTCTGTCCATTCTCTGGAATGGAATAAAGTTGTCACTTCCTTCAGCCAGACACTCACGTGGTTTGATGTCAATATCCACTTCCATCATGCAGAATAGTTTCTTAAAGACACAGTTCAGATAGTCTACAATCAGAAGAACCATCAACAAAGAATCTGCCTTTTAAAGGAAGCTGAATAGCTCGTTTTCATTCCCAGTAGGTATCTGAGTGAACACTGGCATCTGAAGTGGTGTGTTACAGAGATTAAACCAGGGCAGTTAATGGCCATCAGATTTAACATTCTGGATCCAGTCTAGAATAATCAGTGTCATACACCCAGTCATCACAAGTATACCACTTAGAAAGAAGAATGAAGCCTGAAAAAGAAAACATAAAAGAAGCATTTCAGATTCTGCTATGACACTGTTGGTAAAACAACATATATCTATATAAAGTCATGCCCATGTACTAGCACCATTGCTCACAGAGGACAAAGTAAAAGACACAAGAGATCAAGTCAATGACAAGGAGCTAACTATCTTTCTCATATTTGGGGTCCTTTCTCAAATCAGAAAGTACATTTATACCTTTTTTTTTCAGTATAGCAGACCTCACCCTCAACTAAGGGAAGTAAATGTAGCTGCTGATATGAGTCAGGCTATGCCACTATGCTAACTTAACTGTTTCAGTATATCTGATTGCATTATGAGTCAGTATGTCTATGATTAGTAAGAGCACCAAGAACAATCAAGATAACCCAAACAACTGGCAGAAATGAGCTTTTATGTGGAAAACTATGTAAATAAGCCTTAAAAGAATATTTGAAGAATGTTAAGTTTTTTAAATACGGTTCTTAAGGTATTCTGTTGAAATCTGATTCTTAGATGCAACAGAATGACCCAGCTACTGTTGAGATTTGGAGTTCAGGAGCCAGGGGCTGAGAGAAGTCACTGAAGTGAACTGAGCCTTGTGATGGCCAGTTCCTTAGTTTTCAGTTCCTGTGCAGCTCCTTGCAACTACGCAAGACAATATTAAATGCCAATTCACTGACTACCTTCACCAGGACTTCAAAATTCATAAATCATGAAGAAGATACTCAAATTTTTTGTTTTGAATTAGTAAGCAAGTGTAGTTACATATTTGTCTATACATACCCCAATCTTTTGCACTGACTTCATTGGTTCCTTCTTCACTAATTTGATATAGAAGGCAGAAGGAAGTATAAAGATCAGCATGGCAGCCGCAGAAGCACCTGTAGAGAAAAAGCATGGAAATAAATATTCATAAACAGGTAAATATACTCTAATTAGACTGGAACTGCTTTTTCTGAAGTGTGAAAGAGTGCTTGATCTGACAAGAAAATGCTTACCAATGAATCCAAAGATGTCTCGAATAGTAGGGACAAAGATAACGAGCACGTTGGTAAACGCCAGAAGAGACACGGTAATGGAACAGTGACGCCACCAGCTGAACTCCTTCCCTGCCCACAGCAGCTGGGTAATGGAACTGCGGATCTTTGGAAGAGAGGGGGGAAGGAAAAGACAGTTTAGTCTTCATTTTGGAAGACAGTGATTTGTCACCTGAATTAGACCTTCCTTCTGAAAATATTTTAACATAATTTTCCTGCATGCTTCAGATTTTAATAGAAGGTGAAAGATGAAAGTAATATGGAGAAAAAAATCAAGGAAAAGTATCTGGTTTGAACAAAAATTGCAGGAAATTTTGTAACATCTAGGGATGCTGCTCAACAGTATATACATAAATGGCCACATCACCTCCACAAGGTATGTACGAAAACATGCTGGCTTTTGTAGGCTGATAACACAACAGTGTAGGCTTTTTTATAGAGGGGCAATCTGTTTCATTTCCTCAATATAACCATATCAGAAAAACAATATAACTGAATATATTTGTATCTACTGCTTAGTAAATGTTACGTAGTTACTGAATTAACAGTATAGCTATAATTTATCAGGTTTATCAGAATAAGTTTTCTTTTTCAGTTAAGAGAAAAACTCTTCAGTTTTTCAATTAATAAACAGGAGTTGACAAATCAGTAAATGACTGCAGCAGTATAGGTGTTAAAAAAAAAAATTACTTACAGGGAAAATAACTACAGGTACAGTGAGGGTTACAGCCATAAGCACAGCAAGACGCACAATAAGAAGGAGAACATCAGCACCCAGATAGGCAGAGTAGGTGTGAAGCAGTTCTGGTTCAACTTTTCCTATAAAGAAAACAGTATTTTAGTTAGATTTAGTTGACATACTTCTTAAACATGTGTTTCTGCTCTAAATTCCACGCAAATTTTACAGTTACATCATCAATGTGAACTGAAAGCCTCAAGAGCTCGTGTAAGAATGTATCCATTTTACACAGGGATGACTTGGAGGCACGGAATCTGGTTTAATCCAATTTTAATCCTATGTCTTGGGCCTAATTCTATTACTGATCTCCTTTAGGGTGTGCACTTCCAGAAGTACCAAAAAAAAAAGCCCAACTAACAGCATATATTTAGAATGCATAGTAAATGCTCGCTTGTTCTATTTTTAAAATAATACTGTGAGTTTGCAGAACATATATAATTTAAAGAAAGCAGAGAGGCAATACTCACCATAAAATGTCAAGTATCCAAAGAGAGCAGCCAACAAATACATGAGGAACATGGCAAAGAAAGATACATAGGACACATTCATCATTCTTTTACGGCTTCGGCTGTAAGAAAAAGTAACGTTGTTAGTAGTGAGAACATACTGTTTCATACTATATTTGTTTGTTCAGTGAAACTACAGATATATATCTACCACTTACCCTTTCAGTTCTTCATAAATAGGAAGAATTGCAGGATGACAGACAAAGGAAAATGTTAGGATTGGGACAGCATAAACAGTCTGAAAAAAAAAAAAAAGCTTCTTATGTATCTCAACAGACATTAGAAATTTGCTTTAAAAAATAATCAGGAGATCCTTCAGTTTTGGCCTTATTAGGTGATAAAGACCAGCTATGCTTTACAATGGAAACTTCAGAAAAAGTTTAAACAAGGTTATATTTTCTTAAACCCAAATCCTGAGGTACCAAATAGTCTCAAATGTCACTGAAGTCCATAGTGAGCTGAATGTATTTGCATTCAAAACCATGTTCAGCAACTCACAGCCCTAAGCCATTAGATCTTGAACTTGGTATTGAGTACTACACATGTGGAGATTCACCACTGTAATTGGGAGCACTCATGAGTCAAGAATTTGTGACTAGGAGTAAGTCAAACATCCTATTTACATACTCCTACAATTTTGTTCATTTTCTTCTGCAATCTACATTTTAAAATGCTTCACTAACTTCCTTGAGAAGGCTTGAGAAATGCTGTGCTAAAGAATGAGAGCTGCGTTTTTTTGCCACTCAGGCACTTCAAGCTCCTCTAATTTCTGTGTATTTGGCATGTGGAAAAACCCAGTCTGCATGAGGTAAACAGTGCCCAAGTCTACTGGAACAGAAAGTCTTAACACATCCCAATTTTAAAACTGGGCAACTGCTTGAAGGAAAAATTATCTCATTTATCTGCTACATACTTAGTGTCAGTTATTCTCAACAGAGTATTTGATTTTTTGGTCAGTTACCTGTGAATTGAAGATGAAATATTTTGGCTTGCACATATCCTCACTTGTTATATTTTCAGCTACGAAAGGTGCCACTGTTGCATTAAATAATGTCACGTTCATGATGACACTGTCCGTAGGACAAGGAATCTGAAACATCTTCCAAATTACCTAGAAATAAAGCCACGCATTTATTACTTTGACTAATGCAAGATGTGACAATTTTAGAAACTGCTTAATTTCACTTTGAAATGCAGTTTTACAAGCACTGTAAAGTTTACAAGGAGTTTACAAGATTATACTTACAACAATCAGAAAGAAGACCATGCAAAGTAAGGAAAAGCCACTGGTATAGCCCAAATACCCTGTGATCAAGAAAGATAAAAAAAATCTAAGATATAATTAACAGAAACATCATTCAAGTCAAAACATAACGACAAAATATATTCTGTCAAGTCATCTCTTTAGATTGCAATTTCCTTAGCATTATACAGAACAAATTAATTATTCATTGACTTTCTGCTAATCCTGACCCAGATCTGAAGGTTCTGAAAGACATATTAGGGTCTGTATATACAGCGAGTCTGTAACGTTAAACTTTTTAACTTACAAGAAAAAGAAGCAAACTAAAAAATCCCACAGCAACAACTATATGAATTGTTTATTGTATACTAAGAATTATATAGGATTAATTTTAATAGCATGCACTATCAGATAACTTAGCCTTTCTCCTTCTGTTTTTACTGATTTACTTCTAGAAAATAGTAATTTGAGAAAATAATTCACACTGAGACTCTCAGTTTTTTAAGTTCCACTACAGGATTCTCTGAATGAACAGCCTGTTAACTGAATTATTCACATATATCACTGAAGTACAGCCATTTCAGATAAAGCATCTGGCATGAATATTCTGTTACTCCTTAGGATCTAGAATGAGAAGATACTGCCCAGAGTTGGCAGCCCTACTCTTTGAAGGCTTTTACAGGATGGGTGGTAACAATATTGTATTATTTCACTATTGACCAAAATAGGTCCAACTTTGGGATAAGAACAGAAACAGAAAGTTACTGCTGAGCTTTATTCTACAGGCATCCTATCTGCTGTCCTTTCATCTTCCACAAACACATCTGTAATTTAGTATACTTGTCTTGGCTTTTTTTCCTTTCTTCAAGGAGACTGACAGCAACTACCTAAATGCTAATTAGTCCCAAGAGACAAGTTTGGAGACAGCTGTTAATTCACACAGCATTTCAAGACTCAAACACATCAACACATTTTCCCACAGTACTTCCAATGGGTTTATATTTTGATTGTTCTCTACTACTTACCTAGATTTTTCAGTAGAGACAGGGGAAGAATGAGAATGACAGACACCAGCAGCACTAAATAGTCACCATTGAGATACCATTCTCTGTAGAAAAGAAGGTAATATTTGTAAGTAACAAAGTATTTAAAAATTGCAGTTTAGTCTTCCCTCTTATTTTCTACAACATATGGCTCCTTAAAAAAATGTTCTACCTGATGTCACAAATGACAGCATTTAATTTCCTATATGGACCTAACACCCTACAATAGCTTCTTATCTCACCCCAAACCTGCATTGTGCCTTTCCTTTAGTGTCCTTTTATAAAAATAATAACATCTGGAAGTCAGAAGACAGAAAAGTAAATGATTGGTTAGAAAAAAGTGGGATCAATCACAGAAAAAATAATTTTCTTAAGTGCTGGTTCCCAACTCTCCAGATATATTAGAATATTGCAGGGCCCCAGCAAGGTTTCAATTTTTAATAGAAATAAAATTCTGCTGGGTGCCCTGTGGGAATTAAAGAAAAACAGGTGAGGGCTGAAGGTAAGGCAATAGCTCAAGCCCACTGGCTGAGAAAACTCCAACAAGCACTGGGAGTCTCTTGGAGGCACATTTCGTCCCTTTCAGTAGGGAAAACATGATAAGAACTTCAGAAGCTTTTTCCTTCAGAACATTTCTGCCATTTTTTCTGTAAGAAGCAGCAACTATTTTTTCACAAAACATTTTTGAGCATTAGAAGATTAACATCTTTTTTGAAATACATAAAAACAAAGTCCTACAGGACCATCCTATATGCTTTAAGCAATTAAAGTAACACTAAGTTACACACTTATTCCCAAGTATTTATACTTCACATCCTATTATGATATCATTTAACAGTATTTATTTTTAAATGGACTGTATACTATTTAGGTAAAAATTTAATTTGAAATTTTTATATGCAAACTCAGTTGCTGAATTATATTCTTTTATATGGTAATGGAAATATGGAATAATTAACAGACTTGCTCTGGATTTACATAGTAAATGCAAAAATGATGTAATCATCTCTTTCCACAGTTTTACCTGGGATAAGTAGATATAAAAAAGGAGCATTTTAAAAACTTCAGATGTATCGGGCATTACAACTTTTGTTGTCTTTTTTTAAAATACAGTAGACTTGTGGCAAATTTAAAAGAAATCACAACAAAGAAATTTCTTGCAGTTGATACAATCACAAGAACATGCACTGCTATTGTGCATACCATAGAGAGGTCATCAGGACTTTCAGATCAAGGACTTCAAAGTTTTTCCGTCCTGAAGAGTAAAGAACGGGATTGTGCAGTTTTAAAACATAGCCAAGTACTTCAGAAGCTGCTAAACAAATTTTAATAATGGAGCTAGTATTTGCAATATTGTCTCAGAAGTCCAGAAGTTCTTTTACAGTAAGCATTATTTTGGGACACTTAAACATGTAAGTGCTTACATTTCGGGCCCCAGGCTGCCAGAGTGGAATCCATGCCAATGGTAGCCACCCAGACTCCCCTAAGCAATGCATGGAGAGAGTCAGTTAAACGGGGTTCACGATTGCCAGAGCATTGAGAAAATATTTACTTTAAATCAGTGTACAGCTACCTAGTGCCAGCCAACAAGAAAACATTGAAGATACAGATCTCAATTTCTTAATTTTCTCTGCCAGATTTGCAGAGCAGCAGCTGTATCCAGACAGATTCACAGACTTTAACTTTCCCTCTTGAATTGCAAACAGTTTTGAATTCTTTACTGAAGATGGGACAGTTTAAAAATATTTGCCTCCGAGCCCCCTTCCAAATACTGGCTACTCCAGGGGCTCTCTTAAGAATTGAAAAATACGGATTTGAATTCAGCCAAGGGAGAGAAATAAAGCTTCCCAGCAAAGAATTTGTAAACACAACACTACTAAGTAAATAGGATAGGTGCAGTATTCGAGTACATTAAAAAAAATGAAAAGAAAGGAAAAAAAATATGGCTAGCACTGTTATTATGACATTATCTATCAGCAAGCTGAATGAACATCACCAAATGGCTTGAACCCCTTAGGGAACACGGCAGAAAAATGCCTACCTTCTGAACTCAGGCTTAGGTGTAAGTTGGAGTCTTGAGCTGCTCAGCCCTCTCAAGACTGGGACACTTCAGGACAAGGCACAGAAGTACAACTCTGAAGAGTGAGATTTATAGCACTTAACTCTATCCATCTGAACTCAGGCATCTTGTTTTTACACACCCTCTCAATACAGAGTGATATGATCAGCTGTTCTTTGGAGACACACAAAATGTGTCTAAGTCAGGTGCGCCAAACGGATCACTACAGAGGATCACCCTTCTCCACCGATTGTACTAAGACCATTGTAATGATGAACTCAAAATATGGTTAGATAAAATGAATCCTCTTTTTAAAGCCAACCAGGAAAGCCAATCTGGAGTCAAGGTGTCTCCAGGGCTGGATGGCAAGGTGTCTACCACTCTAGCCTTAAGTATATAAATTCTGGTTTAGGTCAATATTTAGTCTCCGAATCTTTTTGAGAACTGTTCCTTAAGACATTCACTGCATAACTGCACCTTAGTCTTAGTCTTTAATCATTTGCCACAATATTAATACTAGAAAACCAAATTAATCACACCAAACCATTTTGAATGCATTAAGAAAATAATAATAATAATAATAAAAAACAAAACAAAAAAACCAACCACAATCACATTTATCTTTCCTTCTCAAGTGTATGTACTGACTGGTACATACATTAACACTTACCTGATGTTCTTTATAGAACAGCTTTCTGCAATATGATGCAATACCTGTATTTTTCTACCCTTTTCCCAGGTCAGGCTGGATCTAAATGAAGTGAAGCACTCAGGGGAAGGGAAAACTTACTGTATCTCTGTCTGAATAAGAAGCTACCCTATGGTGTACCGAACGTGGTCTTCATATAAAAATATATACAGTCTCCGTATTTGTTTCTCCTAATAGTTTCTCTGATGAGGAGTTCTAACACCTACCCTGTGGTCTCTTCGATGTTCATAAATGTCTTGATGACCAATGGTAACTCATATTTCACTATGAAGAGGTAGCTTGACATAGCTGTAGGTGAATAACATCATAGATCATTACAAATATAGAATATGCCACACGATGCAAGAATCACATAACATGTTTCATAACTTCACTTGAACACAAGCAGTTAATGAACACATGTTGTGTGACAAATAAGTCTCCAAGAATAAGCAGGGAGCAATTACTATTGACAGCACAGACATTTTAAGATCTTGTCCTCACCTCCAATGTTCTGCATTGTAATTGATCCAGAAGCAGCAAGTTTTCCAGCCATACCAAAAGCCTTCATTCCCAACTGCTCATATAATAAAGATCCTAAAAGAAAATATGATATCCCATTGGAAGGGTGTATTTCAAGAAGATACCATAAGAAACAAATACTACATATTTGTAAACTAGTAATTTGCCATACCTCCTTCATTGGCAGTCTTCAAAAGAAGATGCACTGAATACAAAGAAAATATTGAGACAAACAGCAGGAGTATCCTGGGGAGAGAAAACCACACAAATTTGTAATAGCCATAAATGACTTCTTGTAACCCTATTAAATAAGGGTGTATCAAATATAAACATTATCCATATTAAAATATTATATGGGAAAAAAGTAGATTCTAAGGTCTGTTAAAGTGTTCTGAAACTGTAAGTCTGTAAGTTAAAAGTGTTCCGAAAACCCAATTAATGCCATGTGTAGAGGCATCCTATAAAAAGGATTTTATACTAACATGCATTTCAGAGGCATACAAAGAAATTCTAATGTAGGCTTGAACAATGATTCTATTCAGCCTGAAGTGGCATAAGCATCACCAAGTGTCAGGCTATTACACTTGGCTACATTTGATAATAAATAACAAAGTATCAATGGGAACTGTGCAGGTGGGGAGGAAGGTTTGCACCCTTGTAAGAAACTCTATTTTTCCCCGTCTTGCTGTTCAACATTGAGGCTAACTACAGCTGAAGTGAAGATTATCTCTTGGTCTTAAAAGAAATCAGCTTTTCAGCTTAAACCTGTGGGGTTTTTTGTTTGTTTGTTTTGGGTTTTTTTTCTAATGTAAGGATGAAACTGCAACAGCCTTAAAGAATTGACTGAAAATTCAGACTCAGTGAGAGCTGTGTTTTCAAATGGAAATATGTATCTATTGTCATTAAAAAAAATTATTTCCTCAGAAGTTAACTCTTCAGATGTGCTTACATGGGAATCGCTAGTGGCTTGTTTATCTTCCCCACAGCTTTTACAGGCAATGCATATTATTTCCAGAAGCACATTTGCATCACCTAAAATTCGGCTCTCTCAACAACAAATCTCTCCCACAACAAATGCACTTCCTGGAGTGGCACGCTAGGGGGGACTTCTCGGCTGCTGGAGAACACAGTGGAAAATTACAAGGCATTAAAAAAAAAAAAAAACCCTGGTCTTTCTTATATCAATACAAGCATGTTGCTTAATAGGAAACCTGAGAATCAGCATATTAAAAATGGCTTAAAAAGGGCAAACTTCGCTTCCCAGAATACATTTCCTTTTGTGTCATTTTTAATGTTGGTAAAATTAGTAAATGCAGCACAAAGAACTAGAAACAAAAAGATCTGAGAAGTTTCACAGATCTGTGTAGGAAACTTATGTTACTGTGCCAATTCAACACTAACACATGCCTAACACAAATAAACCTCTCTATTTCTGACAGGTAGAGATTAACTAGGATTTGACTCAGCCATCGGGTAGAAACAGCACAGCTGAGATGTACCAGAGTTACGCTACTTTAAAGCAGCACAGACCCTGGACCTCTCAGTCCTAACATGGAATGGCTGCCTACAGTGCACACAAGATCAGTCAGCACACTCATCTTGAAGCTCACTCGGTTTCTGGCTTCCAAACCATTCTCTTCATTTATTTAGTGCTGACACAAGTGACAAGTCACAGCACTTACACAAGTGCCTCCACAGTTTTCGAAGAACTTACTGCCCTAATCAACTGCATCTGGATCTGATTCTGTAACCTAGTTATTAAGGGATGCCTGTAATGCCCTCACTGTCACCATAAATCCTCAGTATCATTTGTGATTAACTGCCTTCCTGCCTCAGAACTGTACGATCTACAAGTCTTGAAAGGTAACAAGCTAGTTTGTCTTTGAAACAGCACTAATGCAAATAGATCTGAATGCAGCATCTGGAAATAAAAAGCAACTAAATTGCCTCAGCACCCAATTGTTAAATCGACAGTTTTTAACATTTTTTCCTCAGAAAAGAGGATCCCCAAAGTCTGTTCAAATAGCTAACCTTAAATTCTCTTTTTTCCTCTCCTTAGAGACATTCTAATGTGCATTATATTGATTATTGTTCATGTGCTGCGGAACACCTTTAGAGTGAATGAATATCTATTCTAGATTCATGCTAAGTCATTCATTCGGTTTAGCATTGTCTAAGCAAGTGAAAATCTTAGTAAAAGATTCACAAATCACCATAGGTTTAAAATCCTTTAGGTCAGAACTTCACACATAGGTAGTTTCCTCAGGAAACTTGAGCACCACCCAATACACTGAAACATCTGGAAGTAAATCTGACCTACTTTCTGGAAATCTGGCAGCAGAGTCAGGGAAATTTTGAACTAAACATTGCTCTTCACATGTTCTTGAACATTCAGCACATTCATCTATTTCCAGGATAAAACCACAAAGTTCCTTTAAACATATCCATGGATACTCATTTGCAGTCAAGTCACTGATAGTACATGTTGAGCTGAACTGCCTCCAATACATGAAAAATGTACTTTCCCAAGACATTTAAAAGCACTGTACATAACTGCATCCTTATGTCATTTCCAATTACATTACTGTAGTTCTGCCCTACACCTCAAAGCTTTTGCCAGTGTAGACAGGCCAATAAAGACAGGCTGGTTATTCCACATCCCTCCCTTGCAGGCAGACAGAAATTTTTATAGGTGTAACTGAAGCTGTAACCCTGAAGAGAGTGAAAGCACAGCAACAAAACAGATTTCTTTATTGGTTAAGTACATTGTAACTCTGTAGGCACAGTGATGTCAGTTGAGGAAAGCGAGACCACATCCCTGGAAAATAGAACTTTCAGGGGAAGTCTGTCAGTTATTCATGGAGAAATCACAGCTACGTCAAGTAAAATTCACTGTAAAATGTTTTTGAGGGTTGCAGAACCTGCAATGAATCGGTTTAATTTTTGCAGGTTCTTCTGAATGTATCATAATCCTTAAATTTAAAACAAACCTAAAATGCAATTCTGCACATATGAAAATGACTGGATGTTTTCTAGGGGTTTCATATTCTTACACCATGTATTTTTCCATTATGAATTACACACCAGAAAGATGGGGTTTTTTTAGATGAATCAAAAGATACTTACACAAAAAGAGCAATTCCAGTGTTAGCCATGGCAAAAGAAAGACCAAGGATGCCACTACCCACAATAGCATTGCTCAGATTAAATACTGACATTCCAAAGGAAGTAGTACCCGGATGCTGAGGAAAGACGGATAGGTAATAATTAACAGAAAGTTATTACTCATCTCAGAATTAAGACAAACATAAAATTGGCAGTACATTTTTGTTTGTTTGTTTGTTTATTTGGAACGTCATCACCGGGTACTTACATACTGAGTTTCGTATTTCTTCTTTCCAAGATTGGAGTCGAGCAAGAAATTTTGGTTTTCTGGATCAATATCCGCATAGTGGCTGCAAAACAACGTTACATCATTAGTGACTCTTAGGAGCAACTTGCATATTCACTTCCCGATCAGCATTTCCAATCTATTTCAAAGGCGAAAGGAAAATCCGACGGAATAACCCCGAAAGAACCACCCCACCTGCGACTGTGTCAGCGCGCGGAGCGTTGCGCCCGTCTCCGGCCGCAGCGATTCCCGTGTTTCCGTACGGATTCGCCGAGACACGCGGCACCGCCGGGTCCCCGGCCGGTGCCGCCCGCCGCGGGG